>PVIH01004617.1:0-136944 GCA_004025045.1 Sigmodon hispidus
AAGAGACCTTGAATAAGGATATATAGGGAAAGCTGAACACAAAGAAAATATATGTGTAGCAATCTTATTTGTATTTCTACCCTTGATAAGCCATGCTTATGATTCTTATCCTCTGTATAGTTATTGTTAACTCTTCTGCATTTTAAATTCTTTTTACTGTTTTTTTTTTTGATAAATACAAAATAAAGGAAAAAAAAAAGAAAAAAAAAATTTAATGTCTCTAAATTGAAGGTTTCCTATGTAACCACTGAGTCTTGCTATTCATTTTGGTAATATTTTATTTCACATAGGATATTCCCCATTTCTTACTGGCTATATACCAGCCATGGGAAATTTCATCCCATTAGTTTAATTAAGTATTTTGATTAAAAATGCTGAATGGAGCAGTGTTGACATGTACACCAAAAAGCCTAATATGACCAGAAGACTTTAGGTTCCTCCTTTGTAAGATTCTGGCAGTGAGCACAGTCCATGTCTACTACAAAGCCAAACAGATCTATCCTTTCTGCCAGCTGGGGCTGGGTTAGGAAGGAATAGGAAGAGGATTTGGAAAGAAGACAAGAAAACTTGGTTCTAAACTGGCACTGCTCACTAGCTGGGGAATTCTGAGTAAGTGACTGAATCTCCAATGTTCCACTTTGCTCACATCTAAGGGACATTCTCTCTACTATCCCCACTTCAAACTTTGCAAATACTTTGTATGCAGTGAAATCTGCCATAAAGTCATGTAATTATTCTTATGAACATAACTAATAAATTTAGATTTTTTTCATGGGTTGAACAGAATCTGAGTTAAATATCACTTTTCTGTATTCAGCAAACTGGGAATCTAATAAATATGGAGAGAAATGACTTTCCGTGAGTGTCCTTGATGTTTGACAAAATGGAAAAAATGAAACCGAATAGATTAGTTTTAAAATACTATACGCTGACACAGAGATGAGATTCTAAATCTATTTTCTACTTTTTAGCTGAAAATGCTTTACCTGCCAGAATTGGTTTTGGCTAAGGCTTCAAAAACTTCCCAAACAGTAATTATTGTAGGAAAAATAAGTAAGCAACCAGGCAAACAGGCGAGAAACTGAGTTTCCAGTCATTAACAAATAAAGACAGGCATCCAAGGGATATTGTGGGCCAATGATAACAGCTTCAAACTTGACATGAATTCCTGTATTTTTAATAAAAACAAGTAAAAGTGCTTTGATTGTTTTTATCTATAAGGTACTCTGTCAAGTATTAGGATAAATATGAAGAGGACAAAATTGAAGTTGGTTATTGAATATGCTTATAACCCAGACAAGTACACTCTATCTACTTAAAAGTTAACTAGAAATGGAAGCAGCAATGTTCAGTAAATCTATATGTGAAATGGAGGTGATTGTATCAGAAGAAAGGTTATTTTGTCTTATATTCAGATACATATATTTCAAGCTTTTGTGCCTACTGCAGCAGCATATAATAGTATATTCATCTCTTTCTGTCTTCATCTAACTAATGTAAATCACAAAATTATATAATTATATAATTCTAGAATTTTAAATAATAGTGAATGATTAATACGATGATGTTTTCTTGTTATTTAATGAATTTAGGTTAAACCTTAGTTGAATGACACAGTTATGTGGTGGCCCTGTCACCAAGAGCTCAGACATGTTTGAAGTACTCATATAAACATACAAAATCAGTTAAAAAACAAATGCCACAGTTGAGTGAGTAATAGTTAAAAATGTTATTTTGATATAAAATATCTAAACAATCCAAACTTTTCTGAACCTTCTCCTATGTCTAGGCTCCTGAATCCCCTTATCTTCCTCACTCATACCTTTCTTGAAACTCACCAGATCAAATTCTGCTTTTATAAGCACTGCCTGGCCTAGTCTAATACCTTTTCTTGTGTCATAGACACCTTCTTAGCTTCCACTAGGTCCTGCCCTATCTGTGACCATCCTTGAGTCACTTCTACACCATTTGCATCCAATGCAGTACTCAGACTTCCTTCTTCCATCCCAGTGAGTTTCCTTGATCATCCATGTTTTTTTTTTATCGAACCACAATTTCTTGTCTCAGTTCCATAACCATAACACCACCTTCCCCTACCCATAACCCAAAGTTGCTCTAACATTAAGACAGAATTCTTGCTACAAGTCTCCCAGTCAAAGAATTCTGCAGTTATACTTCAATTTTCCATTTAGCTAGATCTAACCCACACTTCAGACTTGAAACAGAAATCATACATATCCTTTATACCAACCCAGTCAATGCTGTCCACCTGGCTTCAACTGCACAAGTCACTTCCAGCATCTAGATCCAACCTGGCCACTCATTCCCTCTTCTGCCTCAACCTTCTCTGTCCAGAAGAGACTCAGAAATAAAAAGTCTGCATGCCCAGATATCACTACAAAATATTAACAATAAGAAAGATCACACTAGTGCTTTCTCTACAAACCTGTAAGTTCTGTAAAAATCTTTGTTAATGGGAACTATGTAGATGGAGTTTAAAACAAGGAATTAAAAAAATGAACTCATAAAATTCATCAAGTAATTCAAGGAGCTTAAAGAAGACACAATACAATTAAAGAGAAAAGGCTTAAGAAGAACAAAGGCCTGAGTGATACCCAAGCATAAACAAGTACAATGGTGCTGGAAAGGATGAGGATAATCTATTATTTGATAATTGAATTCAGTTATAACTTTGAAACATTGATGAGGACTCAAGCTGAAATTAGATGGCACTGAAAGAAACCAAACAACTTAACTAGAAAATTTCAATAAACTTTTTACAAGTAGAATGACTCAAGCAGAAGACAGAATATAAGGACTTGAGAATAAAGCAGAATGTAGCTGAGTTCTAACAGTTCCCTTGAGGGAGGAGCTTAGAAGATCAGGGTCAGCAACACAGACACTGAGAATGAAGGGAAAAATCAAACTACAAACTTATTCAAAACAAATGACTCTAGACTTGTTTATTGCTGAAATGGACAAAACTCTATATATGCCCTCCCAATTTCCCATTGGCAGCTGGACATTGCTCTAGCTGTGGTCTTTCTCATTGGCCTTCAGCATCTCAATGATCATGTGTCACCAATCACTAGGCATAGTGGCAGACTCCAAGCTAGTTTATCAGGAAGCAGCTAGTGAGCATGACAAGGCACATTACAGACAGGAGAGCAATTGTGATTTTATCAAGCTAGCTGGCTACTTTACCCCACATAACATTTCCAGTGAATTCAGCAACATCTGACACCCTGAACAGGGTTCTGATCATGTATATTCTTTTCCTCACTCTGGCACTGGACAGCATCCCTAAGATAGCTTAGGGATGGTGAGAAGTCCCCCAATGTGTGCTTTGGTCCCTTCAGTGAAAAAGGGTCAGGACCTTCTCTCTCTCTCTCTCTCTCTCTCTCTCTCTCTCTCTCTCTCTCTCTCTCTCTCTCTGTGTGTGTGTGTGTGTGTGTGTGTGTGTGTGTGTGTGTGTGATCTGTCACATTTGTTTTTTCATTGAGTTCTGAAGGCACATTTTTTTTCTCCTTTGGTACACCAAATGTCTCCTCATGAGGGCTAACCCCCCAAAAGATAGAACCAAGGTTCAGTTCTTGAACACCATCCCTCATCCCTAGATACTATGTAGGCATATGGACATGGCCTAATAAGCTACTAATGTCCCCCAACTAAGAACAAGACATCTGAGTCCAAGACACATTATTTTGTTGTCTTCCCTTATCTATACTGTTCCTCTCATCTAAAAAATGGGTAATTTATCCACTGGCTTTCCCTACTTATTTGCAAGGCAGTCAATGAATCTGGTCCAGACTACCTCTATTTTGACTGTTTTCCTTAATTGGTGGTCTGCATATGATGACCAGGCAGAGACCCAGTACTTCCTTAATTTGCAACTAATTATTATTTTCAAGTGTCTATTACAGTATGTGTCACAAGAACTGTCTGTTATTAATAAGTCTACCCTCCTACCCTCCAGGTGTTTTATGATGTTAGAGTCTCATGACATTGGGCTGCCTAGTGTGGTTATATAGGCTTGGTTTGTAGAAATCCATAAGGCTGCTTTTAAAATAATATTTTCTCCCAGTCTGTCATGCTACTCAGAGTAGCAATCCCTCAAAGACTGGTAGTCAAGGACAGGTAAAGACCTTCTAGGCAGGCCAAACTAAAACAGGCATAGTTCATTGTGCTGGATGCTCTCTGAGGTAGAAACAATGAGGCCAAAGCACAAAACCTTGACTCTCACTGAGCTGGCAAAGAAAATAGATAAAAGAGTAGATATAGAGCCAGCTAGCCTGATGAAACCAAGGTTGCCTTGTTCTGTCATCATGAAGATGCTGGAGGCCAATGAGTGACAGTGACAACAGAGAGAGAGAGAGAGAGAGAGAGAGAGAGAGAGAGAGAGAGAGAGAGCGAGCTGCAAGGGAAATCTATAGCTATAACTGACTACATTAAAAAATCAGATCACAATAAATGGCTTAATGATGCAATTTAATTGTTGGAAAAACAAGAACAAACTAAATACAATTCCAGTCAACAGTAATAAATAATAAAAATCAAGAACAGAAATTGGTGAAACAGAAACAAAGAAAAGTTACAAGAAAACAGAGAACCAAACAACTGCTTCTTTGAGAATAAAGATTGACAGAAACCTTGGTCCAACTAATCAGGCTGGAAATTCTACAGACCCATAACAAATGAGGACATTTAAATACAATGAAAAGCATTTTAGCCACAAATGTCAAGGGCCAAATGAATTTATAGCAAAATTGTGTCAGACATTCAAAAAAGATCTACAGACAACACGTCTTAAACTACTCAAAAAAAAAAAAAAAACAAAAACAGAAAACCATACAGCAACACACACACACACACACACACACAAATCAAAAGGAACCGTCACAAACTTTTTTCTATTAAGCAAGTATCACTTTAATATCTAAATGAGGTAAAGACACAACAACAACAAAGAAAACTATTGACCAATATCCATGATGAACATAAACTCAAAAATGCTTTATAGAATACTTGAAAGCAAAATACAGGCATATATCAAAAAGATTATACACCATACCTAAATTGGCTTTATGCTGGAAATGCAGAAATGGTTCAAAATATGCACATCTGTAAATGTAATAAACCACATAAATAGGCAGATAGTAGAAGCAATGCCCATGCTGAGTGGAACTTTATTGTAAGTAATCCATAAATAAAAATAAGCAGGGTTTAGTAGTGATATTTTGTTTGTGCTCTAACAAATAAAGCTTTCCTGAAGTTAAGTGAGCAAGCAGCCTAGTCGTTAGGTAGTTAACCATAGAGGCCAAGCAGTAGTAGCACATTTTAATCTCAGCACTTGGAGAAAGAAGTAGGAAGACTAGGTGTTCAAAGCCACCCTAGGCTACACAAGATTGAAACAGTTTAAAAGAGAAACAGAGCCACGCAGTGGAGGTTTATGTATTTAATCCCAGCACTTGGGATCTCATTGATTTTGTTTCCAATATTTAGGAGGCACATGCCTTTAATCCAATCACTAGGTAGGTGAGTACAGAAAGTGATACAGCTTGGAAAAAAAAAAAATATATATATATATATATGTTTCCATATATAAGGTAGGAGGAGGCAGGAGCTTAGCCTCTTTGGCCTGCAGATGCAGTAAAGGTAAGACATCTATCTAGTGGCTAACTCCTTTGTCTCTCTGATCTTTAGGCAAGCTTTATTTGTCAGAGCACAAACAAACTATTATCACAGGTTATAACTTATGAAAAGTTCACCTTCCACTTACTCATGATTTTCAATACACAGAGAAAATTGTCAAATGTCACACATCATTGAGAACTGTTTATGGGAGAATTAATTTACAATAGGAAAGAACATGGTGACATAATATAAACTTAGACTCTAAATTTTGAAGCCACATTTCTTTTGAGGTTCATTCCCTGTTCGTATAATTAAATTCACACAACTGTCATTTTGGTCTCTTTTGCTTTGGTCTCCAGAAAGATAATTCATAATTTTAGTAATGCAAGTCCATATCTATAATGATGTTCTCTGACTTATCAGTTTTCTTCATCTCTTCTCTTTATTCTGGTGAAGCTTGTTATGACATCTCTGGAAATCAATACCTAATATGCATCATTCTATTTTCAATATCCTGCCATCTTTTCTAAGGTTCATGTATTTTTTCTCAGCTCCCTTCACTCATTAAATATGTCTTGTAGATATTCAAACTATCACGTTGTTTACTTATTATTTGTTTAAGTAATTCAAACAATTGATTGAATGCAACTTTACCAGTAGTTATTTCTCTGAGTGACCTCCAATTTTATAACACTAGAAGCAGTGTCACCTGAACCAGCTTCTCCCTGGAAGCTGAGGAAGATATCACTGAAGCAAAACACCAGACACATTCAGTGCAGTTCCTGATTGGAATCCTGTGTTGGGAAAGTTCATTTTTTGACAATAGTAAGCTGTTTCTATAATCTATAAGTGGCTTCATATTTCAATATGTTGGGTGATGTTGTTTCTCTTGTAATATATGTCAGGTTTCATTATTTCATCCATGGACAGAAAGAAGCTAGAGCCATTATTTTGGATAGGAGGAAGTTCAATAAATCAACATTTTGACACAATTTTAAATGAACACTTGCCCATCTTAATCTTTTCTACCTGTATTTCTGTCCCACAGAGTAACCCTCTCTGCTACATTAAGTTGGTTCTTTGGTGTCTCTGTCTTTGGTTTGTTTTAAGTTTCAATGACTCTTTATTGCATTGTAGATGTGAGATATATTTATTAGGTACTACTTGAATAGAGCAAATGTATTCACGTTCAAGTTTATTACTGTACTGTATGACTGGATTGCACACATACTGTAATACAGATTCACTAATATTTTAACTGTACTACACACCTAGTGACCATTTTCAATAAAATAAAAAGAAAATTGTTCCAAAGATGTCTTTAAAACAAGTATTTTAGTGTGTGAATATTAAAAATAAATTTAAATGTCACTTGTAAAGTATATAAAATGGCTCCCAATTGAAGTAAAATAATAAACTCCCAAAATAATAATACATTGTTAAGATTGCTTAGCAATTAAGGAAATTCTACATGTCAGCATCATAGGTTAAATCCCTAACATGATTGATTTAGTTAGTGGCCTGAGATAAAAAGGAGACATTCAGTCACCAAAATAGTGACTACTGTAAAGGTTTTGCCTTTTTAGGACCATGGTTTAAGACTGAAGCACTCAGATAAAACCAGCTAACAATGAACTGCAAGAAAGGTTATTGTAAGATCATGAAAGGCTAATTTATGCCTATTTTTGCCTCTGCATAAAACATTAAGACCTTAAAGCTTGGGTTTCTAAGACAAGCAATGAAATATTACATCTAGCAGGTTATAATTCGGGAAAACTGGCATAAGTAAATGAAACCTCAGAGAGTACAGTCAAAGCCTAGATGTTTCTGCTCTTCCCTGAAGGTAATTTTAAACAAAAATTAATTAAAACAAATAAACAAACTTAACATATGCAAGAGCCATTTTACAGTTGACCATAACGTGTAATGGTTCTTTGTAGCATGAATTCTAGTTGTTATTAATTGAAAACTCAAAGCCAGATATTGGGGGAAAGGCTGGAATATCACAGAGAGGAAACAGACCACAGTCAATTCTCCCTCAACCAATTTCTCAGAGTAAAAGTTATTTTATAGCTTCTTCAGTCTGGCTCCTTTTTGCTTCTACAGAATAAATCTCTGTCTTCCTATACCTGCTTTAAATATCTTCTTTGCCCAGTTGTTTCACTTCTGAGTTCAACTCTGCATCATATTCTTAGAGTTAGGATTCAAGGTGTGACCCACTACTGTTTGGTAATCAGGCTTTCAACTCTCAGCAACATAGAAAGATCTTTGTCACTGGAGTTATGGGATTAAATGTGTAGGTCACTACTCCATCGTTCCAAATAAAGGCGTGAGTTACCACTCTCTGACCCTTGTGGCTTGACTGTGGGTATATCTATTCTATGATATTCATGACTGATTTTAGTAAATATAAAATATATCACCACAGTTCTTTCTTTGGACCTCTAGCTTCCATATAATGACATAAAGACTTCTTGTTACATATGAAAATTTGACCTTGGCTTAGGTTTGTTCCCAGCTAGCTCTTGACAGTTAAATTAACCTGTCTATATTAATCTTTGTTCTGGCATATGGCTCATTACCTCTCCTCAGTATTGTATGTTCAAATTCCCTCATACCTAGTTGGTGAATCTCCTGCCTTAGATCTTTTCCCAGAGTTCTTGCCTCTGCCTGACAGTCCCACCTATCTTTTTCTGACCAGCTATTGGCTGTTCATCTCTTTATTAAACAAATAAGAAGGAACCTTAGACAGGTGAGGTAAAACAAAGACACCTCTTCACACAGAATACAAAACAATTATTTCAATAATAACATCACTGTAATATTCTGTGGCCTTCAACATATTTTATATATTTGTTAATATATATCATGAAAATTTCTTCATGAATATTGCATACTTTGATCATATTCACTCTGTTTCCACTTCAGATGCACCTTTCTCACAAACTGGTCTTATCACCCTCACAAATAGTTGCTTTTTATGTTTGTGACCTTTAACAAAACCGGTATTGTACATATCAGAGGAAAAATGCAATATCTTTCTATTGGCTTATTTCAGAATGTCATGCTTCGACGTATAACCCCACCTCCATATATCTATATCTGCATATATATATACATATTCTAGTTCTGAAATACACATAGAAAGCATGAATATATGGAATCTACTCTGCATATCAAAGGCTTGCAATATTTTTCAGTATCACTTATTTCAATTAACATGATCTCCATACTTCTTTTTTTCTACAGACCACAGGATGTTACTATTTATGGTTAAATTAAATTTCTTGAGTATGTATGACAAGGTTTCTGTTCTTTCTTATATGTTGATTGGCATCTTGAATGACATTATATATTGACTATTGCTCACAATGATACAATATGTTTGAATGTGCAGGTATTTCTGTTAAATTCTAATTTAGATTCTTTGAAGTTCATACCAAGGAGTGCTATACCTGGGTCCACAAAATTTTAATTTTTAGGTTTTGAGGGAGCAAAATACTATTTTTCTCTACTTGCTCCTTGCTCTATTTTACATGCTATTGTTTGTGAACAAGTTCCCTTGAGCTATCCCTACATGACTATCAAGACTTGTTTTTCTCTTTGATTGCCTTCTTGACAGGGAGTGTAGATTCTCATTGAAGTTTTGTTGTACTGCATAATGATTATCATTGGAAATAGAACAAGAGACAAATTTGTATCCAACTATATGTAGTAAAGAAGGTTAATATTGAGAATAGAGTGTATATGCACTGAGATGGGAAATGATTGGATCTCTTGGCCCCAGTAAATGCTCACATGCTGATTCACTTATGGACAGCACTAATTGCATTTAGTGTATTATATTAGCAACTATATATATAAAGTCAGAAAGGAAATGCATTGGAAGGAGTGGAATAGAAAAGATGCATGGTATATATGAACCTATTTCAATATATACCAATATGAAATTCTCAAAAACAAATATTTTCTACAATCTCAAACACACACACACACACATACACACTTCCAATAATACTCTAGTCATCAGTCACCAAATGAGCAAGTCTTTTAAACAGAATGTACTCAAAATCATAAATTAAAAAGTAGCCAATAAATACATCAGAATAAGAGATCAGCATGCTTACCTCCAATGATAATAATCTGTGACTTAGGCTTTAAAACTGATGTTCAAGAGAATTCTTTATGTGTAAGCTTAGTAGATATTATATTTTATTTAAAAATTATTCAATGGTAACTTAGTAAATCTGAATTTGTTCATAACTTTCTTTGTATAGACTTATTTTGGAGTATTTTTAAGAGTCTTCCGAATCAAATTAAAGATGTCCTTCCTGTACCCTTAATTGAATTTGAATTGAACACTTTCATCATGAATGAATGCTAACCTTTCAAAACATGAAAACATGGCTTCCCTATCTATTAAAATGGCAATAGATTTTTATTTATTTATTTTTATGTTGTACATGCTTTATCTATTGGCAGTGGTATGATGACAATTTTAAAAATTTTAGTTTTTGAAAATACTTTTCTAGAGTTCATTTAGTGTTACTTGTATTCCACAAATTGTTGTGTAATTTATTTTAATTTTATTTCATTTTAAATATTTTCTCACATTTTATCATTTCCTATTTTTTATTCATGGAATTATGTTAAGTAACATATTGTATGTTAAAAATATTATTCCCCCAAAGTATTCTTCACCACCACTTTTTCACCCTAAACACTCAAATTAGTTCCTGTTGTCCCTAGACAATTTCATTTCTGCCTTTGTGTCACACATGCATTTATAAGTTTATGAATATATGTAAAATCTGAGTCTCATATTTGAGGTCAAATATATAGTACTTTTTCTTGTGAGACTACATTAATTTATTTCCTATGATTGTCTTCAATAGCATTTATTTTTCTGCAAAAAACATGACTTCATATTTTATGGCTGAAAAATTTCTATCTTGTGTATAAGCCACATTTTTTAAATGATTTTTCCCACATTATGTTCTGGAAGATTTTAGCTTAACTTGGAAATGCATTAAGGCATAATGCATTATATACTTCACCTCATACAAATATATTGTGCCTAGAGCAATGTTTTTGCCTACATGAGCAAATGAATAGGGACTGGTGTCTTTACTGATACTGTGCCTAGGTCTCAGTCTGCTCGTTAAAGAAAGTCATGTTAAGATTTCAATACCACAACGATGAACTGGAATTTTCTACTCTCTTACAGTTTTGTTCTTTGGATAATGAAATTCTCTCATACATGCATAAAAATTATTTTATCTGTTTTATTTCATAACATGTTTGAAGTTACTGAAGATAGTTTTGATATAAGCAACATAATTTCATAAGAAAATAAAGTATTTTTTTTTCTAAATTCTGTCTTTATATTACAGTTTATTTTTCTTATTGACTGTTTAAAGTTAAGTCTGATTTTCACACCATTTATAGTAATTTCTTCCTCTTAATAAAAATATTTAACATACAAAATTTACTTTCATTGTTATATAAGACATTTTCATGTTTACCATTTTATCATTTGTTTGTTTAACTTCATGGTTTTGATTTAAGTTTATTTTCAATGAGATTTTTTGTGTGTGCTCACACCATTTTTTTCTCATTTTGTTTTCTTCATGCTTGTTAATTCCTTGTGTAATAATATTTATGATTCATGTTTCCAACAACTTTTTTACTAATACTCTAAAATATCAAGTAGATTTTGTTGTTGTTTTCTGTTCAGGTTTCTTTGTATCTTATATACAATCATACCAATTTGCTATAAACTTATTGTTCACCACAATGCTAATCTCTAATAATGACATTTTGTATTAAAAGAAAAAAATAGATTGTAGGGATTTTCCATCATAGGAATCGGCTCTTAGTAGCTCTAAGTCACTGTGCTTAAAGAAGAACACCTGTGGTGGAGGTGAAGGCCATGTCAAGCAGATGTGAGGGACTCACTTCACTAGCTGAAGGAGAATTAGTGTCTTCATTGCCAGCATAAGATTGATAATTGCTGGGGGAGAAAAGGTAAAATTTTAGTGCCTGAACCATGTAGCATCTGATACTAAAGAGAGATGTGCCTCATGTACAGACAGATTCAAGGGCAGGGAATACCAAACCTACTTAGGACTGTCACAGTACATTTGTAATGGGGACTTAGTAATTATCAATTTAATTATTTCTAGTGCATGAACTAGCTTCTTGAAGACCATTTCCTACAGAGGGATACCTTGTTCAGCCTTGTTACTGGGGTAAGGGACTTGGTCCAACTTCACCTAGATATGTCAGACTGCATTAACTCACCTTAAGAGACCTTACCCTTTTGGGGAATGGATGGGAGGATGGGGTGAGAAGGAAGCTGAGAGATGACTGGGAAGAAGGGAGTGGGAACAGTGGTGCATATGTTATAATAACCTTTTAATAATATATATAGAAAATAGAATCTTCCCTTATTTTTCTGATTCTCATTTTATTATTAAACCAGTATTTTTAATCAATTTTCTATATTATGCCTCACCATCATAATCAATGCTTCATTGTATAAAGACATCTTCCATGTATATGGGAGCAATGGATAAAAATAAAATTTTTTTTAGTTATTTTCTCAAAAATAATAATAATAAAGACAAATATTAAGAGCTTGATCAGAATAGATTGGATATTCAGGAAGTAAATATTCTTTATTTTGATAATATTTAATAAACAAAATGCAGCTGTGCACTTAGTACAACAAAGTATGTATCCCAAATACTTATGGATGTCTCTTAAACTAAGAGAAATAGAATGTAAAATTATTTATCAACATAATATTACTAAGAAGAAGCAACACATGATAAATTCAATATCAAAGAATAAAAGGAAAGTGACAAATGAAGGAAAAAGACACATGATAAATACCTTGGAAAAATATAATAAAAAAGAGGTGTTCATTAAAATACAGTACATCTTAGAGCAAAAATTCAATGCATATCTGTGCATCTGACTGTTGCTTACGATGATGAGTACCTCAAACATGATCTGTTAGAAAGACAGAATGTAAAATAGAAGTAAAGCTGCAGAGATATATAAACGTAAGATTAAAATTAAAAAAAAAAAACTTACCATAAGAGACATTATTATTACCACAGAGGGATATTATTCAATGATAAAAGGAATTATTTAGAAATAAGAATTAACAACTTGGAACATGTAAACTGCTTTTATAAAAAGAAGATAAAATGTATATGCAACAACAGGCAGATAGGAAAGAGATTTAAGCTTGTTAGAAACCTGCAACATCATTCTGGCTATCCAAAAAATATACTTTAAATACTATTAACCCATTATTATATTTGAGTCTGGAAGACTTCTTTATTTTGAAAAAATAAAAAGCAATGGAGGAAGGTCTTTTATTTGCACAAATTGAAAATAGCCTAAAATCGATATGACCAAACCACAGAAGTCCTAATATCAGCCTCTGAGCTAATGAAACACAATAAGATTGATGAGGTATTGTGATTTTTATCTTTTTCTTTTCCATTGTTAACAAAAGAAGAAGAGAAGAAAGAAACAAAATGAAGCATGGGCACACCGGCAAAAAGCTTACAGAGTTTCCTCCCAAGTTTAACTCAGAAAAGACTTAATATGAAATTGTAGTGTTGTCTTCTAATCCATGAAACCATCAAATTTTCTAATATTTTAATATCATTAAACTGATATCTAACATCTAGTCTTTGACGTACAAAATGATTTGCTGTGACAAATTTTTCTATTGATAAAAGTTATTGCAGAGTATGTTTAATAAAAAAGTATTATATTAATTTAGAGAAATAAATATATACTGCTAATGTCCACCAAAGTAGAAATGACTGATATATCACCTAAAGCCTAGGATGCTTACCTTTACCATGTAAGTTATTTCATGTTCCCACAGAGTAATCCTGTGAATTTCCAGAGCTTGGCAAATTACAAACAAAAAGAATATCAATTAAATTAAATGATAAAAAGCAAAAGGATTGTTAAAAAAAAAAGATATACTGGTATACTCCAATGGAAACTACCATCCCAACACCTGCAAGGCCACTCTGATCTATCTTTTTTTGTCTTTGTGGCTGTTGTATTATGTGAATTTCTTGGGACATCAGTTTATTATTGAGTGTACAACAGTTTGTAGTTTCAGAAGTTATATGATGAATTTCTCACTTTTGTTACAGGATATTCATTCAGAGAAAGAGTTTTTATGAATTTGTTAAAAGGACTGGAGAGATGGCTCAAAAGTCAGGAGCACTGATTGCCCTTTCAGAGTAATTGGAATCTCTTCTAAGCCCTCATATAGTTGTTTACTGCTGTCCATATCTAGGGGATTCACAGGCCTCTTCTGACTTTTGTTATCATCAGTCATGTACATGGTACACATACAAACATGCAAACAAAATATTCTTTCAGATAAAAATAAAGAATAATAAAAATTAAAAATTATTTGTTTATAAGGATATTTAATTTATGGGATAGGATCAGTGCTCATGGAAAAAAATACAATGAGTTTTCTCTCTCTCTCTCTCTCTCTCTCTCTCTCCCTCCCTCCCTCCCTCTCTCCCCTCACACTTGTCTCTTTTTTCTTTCTATTCTATTTCTTTCTCCCTCTCTCTAAAACAGAAGTAGTTGGTGCCCTCTATATTTTGGCTTCCCATGAGAAAAAAAATTTGACACTCTTTGACAATGTATTATGATAAAAATATATCTTACATTCTAAGAGACTGACACTTATTCTGGACCTCACAGAGGAGTTAATAATACAGCTTGGGATGACTTAAGACTAATATTCTACTGTGCACTCAGCTTGATTAACTTGTCTTTAAGAGACCAATATAACAACCAACTTATTCTACTTGGATTTCCCATGTAATCAGTTTTTTTTTTTCAGCCAAAGCTAATGCACATTTGCAATCCCAAACTGTATACTACTCCATATCCCTGACCCAGTGTATTGCCATGTGGCTTTGCACGTTTGTTAGTATAACCATTTACTCAAAACAACAAATATGCTGAAAGGAATCATGAAATTAATGGCCACCATAAATTCTAAACAGAACATTCAGATATTGCATAGAAGAATGTCTTTATTTGTTAGAGATGGAGTAGGTTGATTTGTAATCTTGCATTTGAGGATATCATTGTGTTCTTTAAGGGAATCATTGCTATGTAACCAGGTTAACATCTCCAGAATGCCCTTTGTTTGAATAGCATTTGGTTTAATTTTCCTGTTTCTCTCAAATTCAAATTAAGACTTATATGAAGTATTCCTAAATTTTTCAAATGTGAACAAGGAAACAATTAAAATACGCAAAAGACACAGTAGATCAGTTAAATCTAGTAGACAAGGGCATTTTCTAGGGAGCAGAAATACTGAAGGTCTCTCAATAATTATTATTGTCCATAGATCCAGGACTCCATACTACTGTTATATTTTCCAAAATGATTATAGTGCACTCTAAGGCAGCAGATATAGGTGCTAAGAAAGACTCAGAAACTACTGTCTTTTCATCAATTCTAATGACATCCAAATTTGAAATATACTGCTAACTTTCATAACATATTAAATTCTTCTACAGCTAATCTGTTGGGCCCGGAGGTTTGGAACCTGGTCCACGGTGGCTTTTATCCCCCAAAGAAATGAATCAGTCACTTATATACTTTATACTATTTGGCCCATGTCTTAAGCACATTACTAGCTAGCTCTTTCATCTTAAATCAACCCATTTCTACTAATCTACCCACCATGTGGCTCAGCCCATGGCTCACCTGTACCTCTTACATGTTCCTCCTTCGGGGGTCAGATAGAGACTGACTAACTCCGCCCTTCTCCTACCTGCCTGTCCTCTAATTCTCCACCCACTTCTACAGTGCTGTGCATAGGCCAAAACAGTCCTTCATTTATAGCATACAGAGAGCATTTCCACTACACTAATCAAATACCACAGGCCATATTCTCAGTTTAGTTTTCCTTGATAAGTATTCTAACACTTACAATCTTAATGTCTATCCCTGAAACATTCATGCTGCCTCTGTCATCCTATATTCCACCAACAGAACTGCATGTCTCAGTCGGGACATTGTTGTAAACATTAGGTTCATTCTAATAACTTCCTGAGAACATTGATAAAGAACTACCTAGGTGTCTGAGGAAAGCTTTTATTCTAGTGCATAAAGTAAAATATTTATCTTAAGACCCAATGGTCATGACAAGAATATCTCAGAGAAAAAATAATTGCTTGATCTGGATACCTCACACATCATCTAAGATACAAATGAAAACTTCAAGTATTTAAGACAAAACATACTATATTCAGCTTTCACATACTGTATTATGCTGTGTAAACCTACTTAAATATAGCCCTCTGATTAGATCAATATGCTTCATTTATATACAAGAGTTAATTAGCATATGAGTACACAAAGTTTCAATATTCAGCCCCACTACTTACTTTGAGAGCCATATCCAGGCTTGTCTTTCTAGTGATTGATTGTTCTAAGGTGACACATTGGTGATATGTCAGATAAATTGTAGGTTAGCTTCATGGAAGAGCACTTGTAAGGGAACCCTGCAAAGAAAAGACACCCTAATGGGGTTTTGCCTTCTTCCATTACCAAGGTTCTCTGAGGACACTGAAGAACATTGATCTGTGTCTCCATTTCACTCCTGACTTTCTTGGTCATTTCTGCACTAATTTCTAATATGGGGGAAATGAAAGCCAAAATGTAAATAAGTCCCCTGTAAAATAAAATAACACCTTACAAAGAGATAAATCATTCAAGACATTTTTTTCAACTCTCTATTTTATGATAGCACTGCAGCCATTTATGGTCATTTGATTTTGCCTGACTTAAGGTTTTCTTCCCATGAGAGCATCAGCCTGTCTTACTTCACCTGTGGATAACTTGCTTGTATTGTCTTGAAATTACATCTGACAATAGCATGTTAAGTAAGGGATGAATTATTTGAGTTCTTGGTCTACATGGTCCCTCACAGAAATGTCCAGAGATTTGTTTCCATGGTGATTATAAATCTCGCCAAGTCTGCAATCAACAGCAACTAACACAGAGAATGAAGAGATTGCTCAGTGGTTAAGAACACTTGTTTTTCCTTCATTAGAATGAGAGTTGAAATGCTGCACTTAGGTTTGCGGGGTTCATGACAGCCTGAAGCTGCAGCTTCAGGAAATCCTTGGTCCTCTTCTGGCTTTCATAGTTACCCCCCACCTGCCACACACACACACATACACACACACACACACACACACACACACACACACACACACACATAGGTACATGTGCTCATGTAGTTTCAGGGACACACACACAGACACAAGCTCATATATACACAAAATAAAATAATGGCATTTGTTTGTTTGTGGCTTACAATGACATTATTTTTAGTACTTTTCCATTTATTTTCTAAGATTATAATATAATTACAACATTAGTCCCTTCCATTTCCTTCCTCCAAACCTTCACATATATTCCTCCATGCTCTTTTAAATTATGGCCTTATTTTTAAAATTGTTACATGCATATATGTATATGCATATACATATATATTTCTTCTTATAGTTTGCTCAAAATTAATGTTACTCATATATATGTTTTAATGGAGAGCAGGAGCAGAAAGTTTGTAAGAGCCAGAAAATCGGGGAGTTTGCTGTGATACTTTGTCTTCTAGGAATGTTATAAGCTACACTCAAAGTTTCACCAACATGGCTGCCTAGACAGAAGCTGAACAAGGACAATAACAGACATTCCACACTACACAGAGGAAAGCTCAAGAGACCTCACTCTCAGAAAAATGACTACAAGGAACTAATGAAGATCAAGAGTAGGAGAAACTGTCTTCTCCAGGAAACAGCACACCAATTGGTTATTCAGTAAAATATCTGTTAAAAATATTAACATTGGCCTTGGAAGATGGCTCAGAGGTTGGAAGCATTTGCTGCATTTGTGGAGGATGGCAATGATTTCCATGCTATCCAATTCACTCTGCCACGTTTCATACTTAAGCCATTCACAGAAGGGGCAGGTACCCTCCAGTTCAGTGTGCATAGTCCATTTAAGTCCTTTCATCTTTTCTTTAATCTAACCTTTGGTTAAAAAGAAAAATCCTTCCTCACATTCAAACACTGAACCCCTTTTTGTCTGACTACTTTTACTCTTGGGAAGATTGGTCTAGATTTTGCTTGTTTTTTTGGGAGACAGGTATGTCGTACTATTTACCCTGATATTTGTTATCCTCATTTCTATGCTTCTTAGAGGGTAGGGCTTCATGTGTTTCCCAACACCTTGGGTTTTTTCCTACTTATTAAAAACTTGATCATTATTTCTTGGAAACTAATTTGTTATTTTCTAGGAGTGCAAAATTATAATATATGTCATATAGCTTGAAGGTGTAGACAGTATTTTTAAAAACTCTAGAAGTAAAATGTTCAAAGTCAAAGTGTTTGCAGGGTTTTATGTGCCAAAGGTATATTGCCATGTCGTCTCTGACTTGCATATTTATCACTGAATATCTATGTTGAAGACCTTTCAGCAGCCTTCCTCTAACTAGCCACCCATTGTTCTATAACAAAGATGAACTATGAAAGTAAGAGACTACCATAATTTAGAATTAATTAAAGATATCTTCAATTACTTCTTTTCTAAATAATATCACATTCTGCACTCATAGGAGCAATGTGAATGATAGGGTATGACATTAAACTTTGTATACTACTTAGATTCAGATTCTAGTTCAAATAACAATATGAAGTTGAAACCAATATCTACATTGTCTATCATAACTCTACTTAAGCATTATTGTGCCCCTCCAATTTGACTTGAGGCTGACTCCTTTGGCATTGGAGTCTTTTTGTCAAGTGTTTTTCTCTATTCACAGAAGCCACTTTCTTGTAAGTATATCATCAAAGCCCTGTAAAGTTCTCTTTTACTTATTTTTGACTTTCTGTCCCACAAGAATAATTTAAAATATACTCAGTTCCTGGATCTCTTTACTTCCTTCCTGTCTTCTGAATACTATCACAAAGTTGTCTTCGCTCCAATTTAAAGTTCCTGAATGACCTCTACACATGGGTTGTTTGTTGTCAATATTTTCATAGTGCATGGTGACATTAGGATGAGATGAGATAATTTCATTCTCTGCTTAGAAAGTTCCCACAGAAAAGAAGCTGGGAAATACACTTCTACAAATTGGCTCAGGCAGCCACTTCCTAAATATAACATCAATGGCACAGATACTAAGATCAACAATAAGTGGGATCTCCTGAAACTGAGAAACTTCTGTAAAGCCAAGTTCATTGTCAACAGGACAAAACAACAGCCTACATAATGGGAAAAGATTTTCACCAACCCTACAAGTCATAGAGGATTGATCTCTACTATATATGAGGAAATCCAAAATCTAGAGCCCAAAGCCTGGACCAATCAAACAATGGGGTTCAGAACTAAAAAGGGAATTCTCAGCAGAAGAATTGCAAATGGCTGAAAAGCACTTGAAAAAGTGCTCATCATCTTTAGCCATCAGAGAAATTCAAATCAAAACAACTTTGAGATAACATCTGACACCTGTTAGATTGGCTAAGATAAAAGACACAGATGACAGCCTATGCTGGAGAGGGTATAGAGCAAGAGGAACACTCCTCCATTGTTGTTTTGAATGCAGTATGGCAGTTTCTCAGAAAACAGAGAATCAATCTCCCCAAGGACTCAGCAATACCACTTCTGAGTATATACTCTAAAGACACACAGTTGCACTCAAAAGGCATTACCTCAATTATGTTCATAGCAGCATTATTTGTAATAGCAAGAACCTGGAAACAACCTAGATGCCCCTCAACTGAAGAATGGATTAACAAACTGTGGTACATCTACACAATGGAATACTACTCTGCAGTAAGAAAAAATGATATCCTAAAATTTGCAGGCAAATAGATGGATTTGGAGAACATCCTCCTGAGCGAGGTATCACAAACCCAGAAAGATAAGCAAGGGGTGTACTCATTCCATGAACTCTAAACAAAAAGAAAAGGAAAGAAAAGAAAAAACAAAACATGCCCAAGCTACAAACCACAACCACTGAACAGCTTGGGATCTGAAACACCCTGAACTGACACCTTGGATCCCACTCTCCCTAGAGGAACACCTGACTCAGTCTCAATGTTGAGGGGAGAAAACTGGATCTGCCAGGAGTGGAGGCTGAACTGAGCAATATTGGGACCTTTGGACCTTGGGACCTCCTGCCCATGATGGGGAGGAGATGGGGAGATGTGGAGAAGAGTGACCTGATGTGGTGGGAGGGGGAAGGGACCTTGAATAAGGATATACACTGATAGAAAAAGTGACTTCTTTATTCATAATAAAAAAGAAAAAAGAAAGAAAAAAGAAAGTTTACACAGTTCCTGTTCTCACTTAGAGGACAAATTGATGTTTCTTTCCAACATTACAGCATAGATGCAGTCAATGCAACTTTTTGGCTTCTTCAGCCAGATACAATACAGCTTCTGCTTTTCCTTAAACTCCATGACCCTTTTTCATTCAGGCCTTCTTCCTTTGGTTTCCTGTTTTGTCATTCTTTCTCTCATCACTTGCTGCAAATCTCCCTGGTGTCTTTATTTACTTTGCTTCTTCTCAGTATGGATTTTCATGAGAATCTAGATACACAGCACAGGATAATAAAGGCTATTCTCATTCCAGTTTCTTCCACCTGCAGAGCACATAGGCACATATAACAGCTACCATACTTCTTATATGTCTTCTGGATTATCCACTTCAAAACCAAGATATGGAGAAGATGCAATATTCTATACATAAGTGGTGTCACCTCCCCTACTTTGAATAGCTTGCTACATTGAAAATCATTACTATTGGCACATCGGTTATATCTCAAAGCATGGGATGTTCAGCAGAACCTAGTTAAACCACAGGCTACAATTCATTCTATGGTGTGGCTAGCATTTATTAATGTTTAGTGAATCTTTTAATCTCACAGAAATTCCATTGTGAATATTCTCCTCCTTTATATCTGACTTACTTGGGAATCACTGAGCCAAATAATGAAAAGGAGATCTTTCCCACTGCCAAATCAGAATTTTCTATGCCCGTGTCATATCAAGCTCTACTTTCTGTGGTTCAGTGTATCTCCTTCTTATCACAAAAAATTTGAGATTTTCACATGGTGTTTCTGGGGCATAGACATTGGCTATCTCCACAGACTGTCTAAGTCATACTCCAATTTTTTTTAATTTGTAAGAATTTACAGGTAGGTTTAAATCAAGATCAGATCAAAAAGCTAAAGAGAACAAAAAAGCCAAAGGAAAATCCCCTGCAAGTGTTTCTTTATCCAGAAGACAATAAAGATGCTGCACATCCCTGTGGGGCTCTTCTACCTTTTTCCTCCAAACCCCATAAAGACATAACATTAAAGAACTATTGTCTTTCTTCTGCTTTTAATTGCTTCAAATATTAGGATTTATTTCTTTGATATGGAAAATATTTTTCTATAGAAACTGCAGTGTTTGGGAAAGGAAAAAAATTTCCTACACTGTTATATTAATGGATGTTTATGGGCCTCATCTCTGACAATCAAAGTGCTCCAGTGATATCTACTTAGAGAGTATAGTTCAACAAGATGGACATTTTGTTTTATAATAAACCAGGTTATTTTATGCACAATGTGGATCTTGCTTTCAAATGTTAACTAATTTCTTTGTTCTGAGTACTGATCACCATGAATTCATTTTTATTTCCCATTCAAAGCAAAATAGCTCTGGATAAAACACTCCTACAGAGCCACACTAAAAGGTTTGATTCTTTTTTTGAGCTTCTCATATTTTCTTGTATTATGAAACCCATTAATTGTGGCAGATTATATAATTCTAATACAAGACTAGGGATAAAACTTTCTTTCTAAAAAGTGTTCAACTTTTCCAACCAAAGACACAAGTATAGTAAAAGTGCTTTGGGGAATGACACATAATATATTTCATGGGAGATATATGCAAAAGTTTTCTAATATCACATATAAAAACAGGTTTTCTAATGAAATCTGGCTTGAAATATTAATCACAGCTATGGAGATATTTTTGAAGATCTATTTCTCACAATGTGTAAAGTGACTTTTGACATCACAGTGAAGAAAGAACAAAAATTATATCTCTGTGATCTATTATTTTTCTGTCTCCAGGAAATAAGTTAGGATTCTCTCTGAACTCTTTGGAGACTGGATAACTTCTGCCCCATTAGGTGAATCTCAAAGCAATACAGACTCTGATTACTCAATATTACAGATACTAAACTTGAAAAAAAGCTGTTTGTATATTGAACAAAAAATAACTGTCTCACTCTAACTGTTGCTCTCTTCTATATTTTCTACAGCATCAAGGCTGTTAAGTTACATAGTAGGGAATAAAAAAACCCAAAGCAGAAGATTATAATACACTCCAAAATTGACAGAGGAAGATTTTGCATGACAGAGAGACATCGAGGGAGAGGAGAACTAAGATGCCCATTAAGAGAATAGGGCATTAGGTGTGCTAGATTGAATGTACCTAGCTAAATGGGCAAAATGGTTCTAGAAGGTAGCCTCAGCTTCTGGGGCTTAATCTTAAAATAACAAATGATAGAACCTGTTGGGGACTACATGTATGCACATCATTGGCTATAATTGTAGTAGCACGAATGAGACTCAGAGCCAAATATTAGGGGAAGGCTGAAATATCAGCAAGAGAAAACACCACATTCAGTCCTCACCAAACTGTCTTGCAATTTCCTCAGCTTCACTCCTGGATGCTTCTGTCTCTCTGGGTTTCTACAAGCCCTTATATACCCTATCACATCCAAGTTAGGATTAAAGGCATGTAGCCTTGAACTCACAGAAACAGAAGAAGTTCTGTCTCTGGAGTTATGGGATAAAGGGTGTTGGTCACCACTCTCAGCTTTCTCTGTGTTGAGATTAAAGGTGTGTGTGATTGACACAGCTGTTTATCCTTGTATTCAAGGACCAAGGATTTTCTTAGCTGTCTTCATAGGATTTGACTGTGTGCTTTCTCCCCTAATATTCAGGTTTCATTAAGTATGTAATATATATCCACATTTAATAATATAAATGGCTTTGAAAAGTACCAGTGGTTTTGTTACTGAGAAGGATACCACTCAAGCCCTCAGCTGACTAGGCACATAATTATGAAACAGAACTGGAATGGGTGGGAGATCAAAGCATCAGATGGCAGGAGATTAGAACTGAGAACAAGAGAAAGACTTTGGCTGGAGGGCTGAGAATTTCCAAGTTGTAGATATTTTAACCAAAGAAAACCTGACTTGAGTTTGTATTTTTAACATTATCTGGACATTACTGAGGTCAGTCAATCTGACTTCATCCTCTGATTTCTGAATATAGATTACATGTGCCATCTTCTACATCCAGGCTATCAAGTTATTATGAAATTAATACAACAAATTTTCTTTTTTAAAAGCATGCATTTCTGCACACATGGTAATGATATTAGGGTTTTGTGTATTGTCTTTTAGCCAAAGGTGATGATGCACCCCTTTAATCCCAGCACTTAGGAGATAGAAGCAGTAGATCATTGTGAGTTCAAAGACAGTCTAGTTTATTGTCAATTCCATTACAACCAAGATTATATAAAGATATGGTGTCTTGAAAAATAAATACTTAAAAGTTCTTGTGTTGACTACTGTTCTGGCAGACTATAACCATACAAAAGGGTCCTACTCAAAACGACAGCCTACAGAATGGGAAAAGATTTTCACCGCTACAAGTGATAGAGGACTGATCTCTAAGATATATAAAGAGCTCAAGAAACTAGAGCCCAAAACCTTGAATAACCCAATTAAAAAATGGGGTTCAGAAGTAAAAAGGGAATTCTCAGCAGAGGAATTATGAATGGCTGAAAGGCACCTGAAAAAGTGCTCACTATCTTTAGCCATCAGAGAAATGCAAATCAAAACAACTTTGAGTTACCACCTAACACCTGTTAGATTGGCTAAGATAAAAGGCACAGATGACAGCCTATGTTGGAGAGGATGCGGAGCAAGGGGAACACTCCTCCATTGCTGGTGAGAGTGTAAGGTTGTTCAGCCACTTTGGAACACAGTATGGCATTTTCTCAGAAAATTGAGAATCAATCTCCCCATGGACCCATCAATACCACTTCTGGGTGTATAACCTAATGATGCACAGTCATACTCCAAAGGAATTAGCTCAACTATGTTCATGGCAGTATTATTTGTAATAGCAAGAACATGAAAACAACCTAGATGTCCCTCAACTGAAGAATGGATTAACAAACTGTGGTACATCTACACAATGGAACACTACTCAGCAGAAAAAAAAAAAAAAAGTACATCCTAAAATTTGCAGGCAAATGGGTGGACTTGGAGAATATCCTCCTGAGCGAGGTCTCACAAACCCAGAAAGATAAGCAGGGAATGTACTCACTCATTAGTGGACTCTAAACAAACAAACAAGAAAAAGCCAAGCATGCCCAAGATGCAAATCACAAACACTGAACAGCTTGGGATCAGAAACACCCTGGACTGACTCTTCAGATCCCACTCCACCTAAAGGAACACCTGACTCACTCTTGAAGGAGGGGAGACAAAACTGGATCTGCCAGGAGTGGAGACTGAACTAAGTAATATTGGGTCAGTGGGACCATGGGACAGTCTGCTGCCTCTCCAGAGAGGGGATGGGGAGTTGTGGAGAAGAAAAATTGATCTGATGTGGCAGGAGGGGGAAGGGACCTTGAATAATTATATACAGGGATAGAAAGCATGACTTCTTTGTTAATAATAATAATAATAATAATAATAATAATAATAATAATAAAAGAAGAAAAAAGAGAAAAAAACAAAAGGGTCCTATTAAAAAGTCAACATAAAATGATGAATTTCTTATCAGGAATTCTGGATTTTTAATTAAAATGTATAAGTTCAACAGTGTTAAAAAAAAGTAACTTGCTTCAATTAATAAATCAAAATTTAAGTTATGTGTGGTGGTGCATACCTATCATCCCAGGAGGCAGGGGCAGGCAAATCTCTGTGAGTTCAGGGCCAGTCTGGTTCACAAAAGTAAGTTCCAGGATAGTCATGGATGTTACACAGAGAAACCCAAATAAATAATAATATATATTAATATATAACATATGTACATATATATATACATAAAAAATTGTTTTGGTAACTTTGAATGTTCTTTCTTTAATTTTCTAGCTTCAGGAGACTAATGTCAATCAAGGCATTTACCTTCTGGATTCTGAATTATATGAATGACAAGTTACAGGGACAGCAACTGAGAATTAATGAATGGTTTTTGCCCAATCTCTCCCTTTAGAGTTGATGTTTCATGGCCTGTCTTTGGAAAGGTTAAACTTTAGAAAAATATTTTTCACATAGCTTTTCCCTTACTACTAGTAATATCTCCATAATCTTATCCAGTGGGCTTTCAAGTTAATACTAACTCTAGAAATGACTCATAATTAAGCCCACAGTCAAAGTCATGATGATTATTAATAAAATTATATTTATAAGATGGACACTTTACATATGTATTTTTCGTCCATTTTAATGTATGTATGTTTGCCTATGTGTTGTTACATATGTGGGTGTAAGTGTGCATATGAGTGTGTACACATCTATGAAAGCAGGAGGCTAATAGCAGAAGTTACATTAGATCGTTCTCCTCCTTGCTGAGTAAGGTAGATATCATATTTAAATCCAGAACTGTTAGATCTGGATAGTCATAGTAAAAACATTTCTCCATAGATTCCCTGTTTCCCTTTCTAGCTAATAAAGCAAGCAGGCCATTACAGTCATAAAGTCATATCTAGGGATCTGAATTCCAATCCCTCCTCTTATGTAGAAAGCATTTTGACTGCTGAGCCATCTCTCCAGCCCATATGCTTGACATATATCAGAAAGTAATTTGAACACAAAGATCTAATCTATTGTGACTTTATAGTTGAGAAATTCTCAGAGAATAAAGACTTAGCCATTTGTAAGATTCCAGTATTGTTAGTCACGTGGCTCAAAATTCAGAGATTTAGCACATATACTCTTGGACCTAACTGACTGGCTTGTTTTAAATTCCAAATAGCTAACCTCACACAGGTCAGCTATTTATACTTAATTTCCTGTTTCTTCTACCAAGGCTTAGGTATTTCTTTCTCCACTACCTCTGAAGTAAAACACGTTAGGTATTGAACTGATATTTCTTTAAGCATAACTGTTTGTAATGTGTAATTTACAGAGTTGTGTTACTCAGTGGGTGGGAAATGGGCAAGGTTTTAAATTAAAATATAGGATATAAATTGAATTAACCTAAATTAAATCTTATCTGGAAATGGTGGGAACAGTGTACAATATTGGACATAAATATATAAAAACAATTAAATTTAACTGCAATCTTGTTTGAGGAATGATTAATTTTCTACTTTGGCTTCATCTATAAGTTTGTTATTTATTCAGTCAAACTCATTTAAAGAAGTTAATGTTTACAATTTAGCATCAACATTAAAATGGCTGTGTACATCTGTGTCCAGGTGTCATTGCTCTTAATGTTATACTGTGGTGGAAATGTTCTCTGTAAGACGTAAATAAAGTAACTGGCTTGGCCTATGCACAGCACCATAGAAATGGGTGGAGAATCAGACTACAGGCAGGTAGGAGAAGGGTGGAGTTAGTTAGTCGCCATCCGATCCCCTGAAGGAGGAACATGTAAGAGATGCAGGTGAGCCACAGTGGGCCACGTGGCGGGTAGAATAGTAGAAATGGGTTGATTTAAGATGAAAGAGCTGGCTAGTAATGTGCTTAAGACATGGGCCAAACAGTATAAAGTATATGTGTCTGATTCATTTCTTTGGTGGACAAAAGCCGACGTGGACCAGGTTCCACAAACCTCCAGGCCCAAACAGGCCTCTGAAACATACAACATTATACAGTCTTAGATTAGTATGTACTGTTGAAATTCTAAAAAAAAAAAAAAAAATTCCAGGACCATGTTTGGGGTACTAGTTAAGATCAGTGAAAGTACTGAGAAGCTAAATGGTCAAGTGTTATTCAGACATGTTAGGCTGAATGGAGACATAAACTTGTGAACCTTTAAGGTGCTGAAGGAAGAATGGCCTGGGAATTTCATCACTGAAACTGGAGAAGACCAGTAAATGTGAGTATTTATATTGAAATTACCTTCACAATTCTCCTTATATAGTAAATTTAATGTAAAATTTATTTTCTTTTTGACATGCATTTATGCTACAATATTTTCAACATACAATATTTATATGGAAATTCAGAGCCTCCATTTCCATTACTGAGTACTGATCAATGTTTCCATGTAGTTGTTTTTACCTGTCATTTTTTTATAAATATAATTGTTTAACTCTTGATGCAACTATGTGTGGATTCACACACTATTTGCTACACTAGAAGAAGTAATGTTGAAATTAATGTAAGATCTTTAAATACATAGCTAGTTCATTGCACTCAGGAAACAGATAAAATTACAGTCAAGGAAGATATGTAAACTGCCAACTGTTCAAAATAGAAACAATTATCTCTTTGATGTGAGCACACTGTCCTTCCCTGTACCAGGCAAGTGAGCCCTATGGTAAGCCTGAAAAGGCCTGATTTTTGGTCAGATTCTTATTTAGGCTTCATTGTCCATTTTAGAAAGAATAAAATCTACTCTTTACAAGAGCTTAATTTGCAAGTGTTAACTTACATATTTACATATTTATCCATTGATACAACTGTCATCATTGCTCACTTTTACATAGTAACCTGTCACAGCATTTACACACAAATCTCTTCCATCTTTAGAACCACATGACAACTAAAATTATTTCCATTTCTGTTTATCACACACAGAAATAAGTCCTGTTGGAATAAATGTAAACATTCTAATGTAACATAACCACAGACAATCAGCCAACATTTGAGGACAAGCAATGGCATGCACCCACTGGCAGAACTACAAGCAGAAAATAAGGAAGTTACAAAAGATGGTGATTCCAGGATTCTACCAGCATATGGAGCAAAGCTAGAATTTCAATCCAAACCATACCATCCATCACGTTACTTTATCAGTTGAAGCAGAATGGACAGATAAGCCACTCACTGTGTCTCAGCCTTTACCCTGTGAGTTTTAAATGCTGCCAATGACATTGTGCCCCAGGAAGAGAAGAATCTATTCTAACCCAACCTTTTGGGTAGAGAACACCTGTTTGGGGAGCTTATTAAAGCTGAGCTAACAGAGATCTGGAGGATACTCTACCCTTGTCCTGGAAGGAAGACCACTCGGACTGTCCATCAAAATCCTAAAAACCATAAACATATTGAATTAACCTAAATTAAATCTTATCTGGAAATGGTGGAAAGAGTGTATAATATTGGACACAAATATTAGGGAAGAGAGTAGCATGTGAAGGTCTCAAGAAAGCCAAACTGTGATGATAGAACAGTCAGTAACTCTGTGTCCTGTGGTTGAACAAAGTCACCTTCCTGGACACTGAGACAGCAAAGTAGTGTTGCTACCATTTCTGAGGTTTGACAGTAGAGAACAAACTGCTGTAGATGCCTGCTATGTGTCTTTTACATCTCTGCATTTGTTATGTATCAGATCAGAGGACAAGATGATACTCATATGCATCTCTACACCTTGTACAGCTATAACTACTTTCCTAAATTGGAATGACTTGGGACATCATGTAATCTTTATTTCTAACTTAGCAAACTGAAACCAAATCAGGGTACATATAACATTCATTTATGTTTTTAGCTTCATCATGCAAGTAAACTGAAGGTAGTTAGTCCATAGTGACATGTGACAGTGATACACCTATGATATGGGATGTCTTTCTGAATGCTGTGAATATGTGTTGCTCCCATTGGTTAATAAATAAAGTTGCTTTGGTCTATGGCAAGGCAGGATAGAGAAAAGCAGAAAATCCATGCAGAGATATTGGGGAAGAAAAATGGCTGAGTCTGGGAGACAGGATCTTGTTGTCCAAGGAACAAGATGTGACTGTATCAGTAAGACACTGGCCACGTGGCAGTACAAAGATTAATAAAAATATGTTAATTTAAGATATAAGTGCTGTCTAGTAACAGCCTGAGCCCAAAGCTGCTTGTAATAAATATCAAGCCTCTGAGTCAATTATTTTATAAGAGGCTGTGGATCTGGGGCAAGATACAAAAAAATCTAGGCAGAACAGAGAAAAGCTTAGGTCTATACACCTAGATTTAAATTTAGTCAAAATAGCTAAATCTAGCACAATACATATGTGTTCCTTTGTCCCCAGATTCCTGTTCCTACTTAATATCATCTAACCCCAAATACAACATAGTCAAGACTTCTTTTAAACTCAGGCTCAATCTGGTTTCTGTTTCCAAAGCTTAATATATTTACAGAAAATATGGTCTAAAATTATTAATATTTTCTTGATTTCTAAGAAAGATAATTTTATAATAACTTAAAGTATATTGTTTTAATTCTGTAATTTTATTACCAGCAGGTTTACTTCTATCTCAATGGAACCCAAATAAATTCACCCCCTCATAGAAATAATCTACAGGGAAAAAATCAGTGTGTGTAAGATTGGTATCTTCAGTATTCAGCCATTTGTGTTGGGTCTTAGAAGACTTCCCTGAAGATGAAGGATACCCATTGGATTTCATTTGGCCACAGGTATTGGCTGAATGTCAATTTATGTTTAAATAATTTGTGTGAGAATTTCTGCAACATGTAAATAGCCATTACTTACTATTTGGGTTTACAAAACAAAATTTTCTCACCACAAAATGAAATTTATTTTTTATGATTCTTGCTTATGAATAAGAAGGGCAGTAAATTTTAAACTTTAAAAGCAAGCAAAGATCTCATATCACAAGGCCAAATAAATGAAGACAGCTTGATCTCAGCAACTATCCCTATGAGCAAAAACTTTAAGGGTTCAATAAACAATTTCATTGATATTATAAATGACTGATTGGCTTTGGGACCTGACTCTAAAGTGATTTAAATTTTTAAGTTCAACTGGTCTTTACCAATATCTACTGGAAGTAGTATTCTCTTAACACATCTCTCCACTATTCTTTTGTAGTCTTTTCCTCTATGACTGAAACAATCCATCCTGAAACTCGGACTGGGACCTTGGATCCCACTCCCCCTAGAGGAACATCTGACTCAGTCCCAATGTTGGGGGAGAGAAAACTGGATCTGCCAGGAGTGGAGGCTGAACTGAGCAATACTGGGACCTTAGAACCTCCTGCACATGCTGGCAAGGAGATGGGGAGATGTGGAGAAGAGAGAGTGATCTGAAGGGTTGGGAGAGGAAAGGGAACTTGAATAAGGATATACACTGATAGAAAATGTGACTTTATTCATAATAAAAAATAAAATATATATATATATATATAAAGAAACAATCCATCCTGCAGGGATGCTTCTTAAAAACAGAAGGAAAACAACCTGAGAGCTTCAGGAAATCCCTGAAACTGTCTAGACTCAGTAAATCCCTCCCACCCCAAACAGCTTATACTACTTATATAAACAGTTAGGTATGCAAAGGTAAAGATTACTGAAACACTCTTAGACAAGTCACTGCTGCAAAGAAAACACTGAGGCCAGATCATCTACCTGAAAGAAGTAGAAATCAGTAGAGCTGATTGGAAGAGTTTTAAAAAATTTTGGCTTGAAAAGGACAGGACAGTGTGGGTTTGATTAGTTTTATTCCTTGAGATAATCTGATTTCACATTATTCTTTTTTATATATATATACTTAAGACTATACATTTCCATCTTTGCACAACTTTAATAATGCATGATAAAGTTAAATGTACTATATTTTTATTAAAATTAATTTAACATATATAAAAATTTAAAAAAAAGAAAAAAAATAGAAAACGACACTCTTTAACCTAATGAAATGACTGTATGTTGTATTCCAGATACTCTGCTTTTTTGAGATGCCACTGATGCTGGATTGAGCTCTGGTAATGCAGTTGTTCTTTATTAATTTCTGTTCCTATAAGTAACTTCCCACCCACATATCTGTAAGTAATCCCAATAAAGAACCCCATTGTTTTACCAAATTAGACTTTGTGGGTATATTGGTATCTTGGTATATTCCATCAATGATTTCATATATGGAGTGAATAAATCTAAATATTGTTTCTCCCCAGGAAAAAAGTTCTTCTTACACAATAGTCTAACACATCATAGATAATGCATGCTTATTTCTGAAGGACAGTAGAGGTTTTCAGTATTTTATATAGAAGATTCAGTGCACAGTGAATGAGTAACAGGTGAATATTCAGCTTTAATTTTTGCTTCACACTCTAACTTCCATTAGCTTGGCTATGAACACCATGAGATAAAATACCTATGTAGGTCTTTGTGCCAAGGACAAGTTTTTTGTTCCAAACCAGTGCTTGTTCATTTTCAAGATCAGCAAATACTCCATTCACTTATTTCAGACTTCATAATTCTTGAACTGTATTGTCCTAAATAGCTAAGATTCCAAAACACTCATTGAGAATACCATTTGTACTGTATGTCACTTCTTGGAATTTTCTTCCAGTCATATTTGCTCATGTATTTATCCTTGGTTTCCTGCAGTGGCTTCTTATGGGCCTCTTAAGCTCTAGTCAGTGCTCTGCTTTTCCATCATTACAAGGCTAATCCTCTAATATGCTGTATTTGCTCACTACTTCACTTTACTGATTGATTTGGGGGTTTTATTAATTTTTTTCTTTTAAAAAATCTTTTTTATTGATTAATTTTTTATTAATAAATTTTTTACTCACACCCACCACTGTTTTTCTTCCCTCCCCTTCTTCCAGTCTTTCTCCAGCCTCTTCCCAACCTATTCTCTTGTCTATTCCCCAGAAAGAGCAGGTTTCCAGTTGAGGTGGGTCTGATCCTATCCTCCCAGTATCAAGGCTGAGTAAGGTGTTCCTCTGTAGGGAATGGGCTCTAAGAAGCTAGTTTATGCACCAGGAATAAACACTAGTCCTACTTCAAGAGGTTCCACAAACTTTGACTGTTGTCTATGTTGGGAGGGTTTAGATCCCTTCCATGAAGGTTTCTCAACTGTCATTTCAGAGTCGGAAAGCTATATCCTAAGCAAATTGGGATTATGGGGGGGGTACAAGGAGAGGTGGGAAGAGAACAAGAAAGAATAGGATGGTAGAGCTGGAGAAGGAACAGAGGGAAAGAACAAAGAAATGTTGTTTGATTTTGATAGCTCATTTTGAAGCATCAGTTATGTACCAGATTTTGATAGACTATGTTTTACTGGAACAATTCTCTTAAGACCATTTCTTGAGTACTTAAACAATTATGGCTAACCTTCAACAAACATTGTCAACTATTCTGACAATTTATGCTCTAGATATGTCCTCTCAGGACAGGTTCATTTGATCTGTAGTAAGTAAATCTCTTTTTTGCTTTATTTTTGAAAAAAAAAAGGGCACTATAGTTTTACCTGGTTTTTTATCATCTAACTCTTTTATGTTTGTTTTGTATTATCTTCCTCTTTAGGCAATCAAGAACTATCAATTTCCATTTGATACCACAAACTCCTTCTAGATTCTTTCAGGTACTTCTGCTCTCTCAAATTTTGAGAAATATTCATAATTAATAAAATAAATTTTACTTGAATTATAATTTTTTGGGCTAGTGAAAGAATGTATGCTTGATGCTGTTTTATTTTTCTTTCTCCATATCAACCAACCTAAAGCTTTGCATATCATTTAATAACATATGTTTGTAGCGTCTACTTCTAGTTTTTAGTCTCCGATCCTTATCAGTTTTCATCATAGTTGTGCACTCTGCTCCTCTATCTTGAGTGTTCTTGACAGATTTCTAAGACTTTGTGCACAGGAACTATAAGGAAAAATGACTGCCAACAGCTGAAGAAAGTTGTCTTGTAGTCACATAATTTCCCACCTTCCAGATAAAGTACTCTTACCTTCTGTATGGTGTATGTGTCTGTGTGTGTGTCTGTGTGTGTTTCTGTCTGTCTGTCCATTTCTGTGTGTATGCGTGTGAAGAAAACACCATTCTTTTAGTAAACTTGTAACATTACCCTACATTGGGCATTTGATGGCAATGAATACAGGTTAGTGCTAAATAATTAATTGGGTTAAGATGCAGCTTTGTGAGTGACAGCACAATGGCTTTCAATTCCATGCTGTTTCCACCCATGCTGACATTCAGTGGCGTCCACAGCTTTTCCGTTCAAAAAGCAACCTTGCTTTTTTTGGCTGTCTATCTTACCTGTCCTTGCAGCTTCTGTACCTTGGCTTACAACAGCTATTTGTCTTAAGTGCTTTCTTTGTTTACTTCCATCTTTCTTTAGCATTCTGGTTGTTTGAGAAAAACAAAACTACCCTGTAAATCCACATTGGAGACATAAAACAGAAAATGACTTGAAGAATGAGGACAAGTGAGGAGAATTAAAACTGGAGAGGAGCAGAGCTAATTTCCTTCCTCCATCCTGGATCCCTGAAAGGAACTGTTATACCTAGAGAATCGTGTTCTGATATCAGGCACTTACCTCCAGCCATTCGCATCTCTATTACAATGCTCCCTGACTGGTTAATTGTTACTTGTCATTGAGCCAAAGCAAGGAGAAGGCAAAATAACCTGGGAAACTGCAGAATAACATTGCCAACAGAGATTTTAAACAAAACAAAGAGAAAAATCCAAATGCATAGGCATTAAGTCTGAAAAAGTATCTGTTGGGAAATTCTAGCAATGTGCCCAATTCTATATTTATCAGTTAATATTCCTATTTATGTATGTCATTCCTTCCTCTGTTAGCTACATTCACATTTTATTCCAAAATGATGTTTTGAATCTAAGTTCGCCTACCCTCAGAAGTAAAATGATAATTGAAGTAACATAACAAATGTAACATCTTTTCCATTTCTCCATCTTAAATTTTTTCTGCATTCCCAACATTACAGAATAAAATTACATTTTTGCATATCATATCAAAACAAGTGCTGCCACAATAACCATTTATTTCCCAGCGTTTTTGTTTCTTTTTAATGAACTTTCCCTGAGGACATCCTTACAATTGAGTATTTATTTATGATAAGCAACAAAAGAAGTCTTGATTGCTCCAGCTGTGACAGAAAGGCTCAGTTTGATAAGCACACAGTAGATGAAACAAGTAATAATAATAATGATGATAAGCATTTGAATATTCAGGAATTTGAAGAAACAAAAAGAAATGCAGAGACTTGGTAAAGATTTTTATTTTATTTTCTAGCATACAGTAGACTATTTTACGTCTACTATAAAGTAATATGAACTTTCCATGATAAACTATCACCAACTCACCATATATTACTTTTTCAATGTTTTGGTAATAAAAATACCATAACAATCATCATGAGAAGCAAATTAATATTGGTTGAGTCCCTGGTAGACAATGATGTTTGTAGCAGGCAGATCTTTTTTCAGCTAACAATTTAACTTGTACACTATTGGTCTCTCTCAAATGTAGTTATGTTATAGTCATCTTTCTTTGTCACTAATTAAATATTTTATTCTGGAAGAGCTAAGATCTCTAAAAAAAATGAGTAGAGGAAGTCTAAACCTCACTTACATGGCAAAAAGATATGCTGGTGTCCATGGGAAGCCATTAATATATATTAGTTTTTCAGATAACCAGCATCATTGGAGTCAGTATGTTTGACAATTACTGAACAGGAGACATAATGAAGGGAGAAAAGCCTGTTCATCTTCTTTTTCAGCATCATTTCTTATAAATATGTATCATCAAAATATGCTGCTCTCTCTTTCTATCTCCATATCTCTCTGTCTCAGTGTGTCTCTTAATGTGCATGTGTTCATGTGTATGAGAGGAGGGTTTGTGTGCATGTTTGTGAGGGTAGGTCTGCATTTCTGTGTATTTTTGTGTGTATGTACATTTGTTTGCTTTTACACATAGAGTAATTTGTAGAAGTACATATGAAGGTCATTCCTCCATAGGAAAATAGATATTGGGCTTTTCATTGTACATAGTAACTTACTTCACTTTTAATTCTTCTCCACTATACAGAACTCCAATTTTATTCCTCACTATGTATAATTAAACAAAATAATGCATACATATAATCAGCATGAAGTACAAAATAATTAGCCAAATGCCTGATTTAATCAATAAAATAATCCTGCAAATATTGGCAGTTCAGAGTTTCTTCTAAAAGAATTACTAATGGAAGTTTGTGATATGAAAAACAGCTGTTCTGGTGCAGTGTAGTATTTGAAACACACCTTTAAGTGTAAACTTAGAATGACAGCTCTTGTGTATGATGTGATTCTTATGGAAATATTATCACAGTTTACTGGTTAGGAATAATCATTTAACAAAAGCATATATGCAGGTAGAATGGGAAACTATATATGAATAACAAAAATCATAACAATTTTAGCACATGTTGTAGAGACTGTATGAGCATAGGGCACAAAAATATTTTCTACAGTAACCCAAATAGTGAACATTAAAGAAAAGATACATTAATAAGAGTAATTTGTATTTAAAAGCAACATAAACACCATAAAAGTTGATGCCAACAAGATTCTAACTTAGGGAAGATGTGTGCAGCATATAAAACATATATATATGAAATATTAGAAAACATCCCAGTAGAAACTATGAACAAGTTTGAGCTTCTTCTTTATGTAAGGAAGAAAATAGGATCATTCTAAGTATAATATCATGAAAGTGCAGATTACAATTCACTATAGTCCCTGCAAGGGAAAAAACTGATCATCAGAAGTTTAAGCTAGGATATGAAGTGGTAGACATATTCAAGACATTCACTTGACTGTCAGCTATGACGTGGTACAAAGTTCCCCAAGAAAAGGATGAACTATGTTTTGGGAGACAGCAAAAGATGGAACTAACTTATACATATCTCTGTTTTATAATAAAAGGAGTCTACAGTTGTCATCCAAATTACATCTAAAAACACAGTATTGAAAAGGAGGATGTTTTGGATTTCTTCTTTCTATGATAGAACACTGACCAAAAGAACATTGCGGAGGAAAGATTTTGTATCTATTTCCAGCTCTACAAAGCAGTCCAGTACTAAAGGAATTCAAGTTAGGAGCTGAAGGCAAGGACCTAGAGGCAAAAAGTAAATCAGAGGCTGTGAAAAAAAAATCTTGTGTTTTGCCTTTTCTGTATGGTTTGTTCATACTTCTTTCTTATAGCTCCCAGAAGTTCCTGCACAGGTGTCTCACTACCCACTGTTAGATGGGTCCTCCCACGTCAATAAGTAAGCAGGAAAATGTCACAAAGAAGGGCACACAAGCCAATCTGGTCGAAGTAATTTGTCCAATGAGGTGCCCTCTTTCCAGTGAATCTAATTTGTATCAAGTGGACCAAAACTAACCAGCACAGAGAATACACATGACATAGTAGATGATATCGTGATTAAAAAGAGATCAATGGAAAGAAAATATCTTTTTGACACAAAACCTATAGAAAAGAAAAGACATCTAAACATCAGGCTTTCGTTGGGGAAAGGTTCAGCTTTAGAGATGGCAGCATGTAATATCAAGGCAATCCGTTTTGAAGTGATTTGCCTATATATTAGCATTTTTTAAAAATGGCATAGTTTTTACATACTCATCACAAATGATAGATGGAAACATTTTTCCTTCTGCATTGATGGCCTCTGGCAGGGATGTGAGTGAGGAAGGACTCATTTTCTTTAAAGGGCTGGCCATAGGGAGTTTAATTATGTTCCAATAAGCAAATGAGCAACATAAATGGGCTTTTTTGTAAATGGGGAGATCATTAGAGTGGGTATGAAACTGAGAAGACTGATAACTGAGTTTGATAGGGTGCATGATGTAAAAACACCAAATAATAAATAAAAATTTAAAAAAAGAAAAATTCAAAAAGTTAATAGAATCCAGTGAAGTCATCCAATACCTGTAGAATTTCTGGACAGAGATTAAAATCATCCAGACAATATACCTATTGTGTTATGACTGCTTCTAGTAGGTCTATTTTTATTCATTCACAATAGAGAAGTCTATAACAACCAATAAAAATTGCTTCACACTAATCTCCCTTGGTAAAATGACACAACAAAAAAGATGAATATCATTGTCAGCCCAACAGGCATCAAGAATCACATAGGAAAAAAGACACGGTGTGCATGTGGGCTGGGCTACTGTATTATATTTATGTAAGCTTCTGGGTATATCTGTGAGGGATTATATAGAAGGCATTAACTGAGGTTGGAAGCTCCACTCTGAATAAGAGAAATATTATTCTAAGGGCTTGGATTATAGTACATAAAATGGAGAATGCTAACTAAGCTCCAGCATCCATCTTGTTCTACTTTCTGACTGTGCCATGCCTTCCTCTCATGATGGACTGTAATCTGGAACTGTGACCCAAGGTAAACCCTTTCCACCTTTATTAAACTTAATCAGAATTTCATCCCAGAAACAGACACTAGGGACTATTTTCAAGAACATGAACAATATATAGGCTGCTGCACCATCAGAGCATTCTTATCGCCTTGCACAACAGTTGATTATTTATATATCTTGGGGGAGAGAAGGGCTCTTGTGAGCCTCATGAGCTTTGTATTCCATGAACCCCCCTTTCCACGAAGGGATTTTAGTATTCTTTGTTTTATGTGGATCCTGTATGATGTCACAGTTTCTCAAAATTGTTTCATGCACTAGAAAACAGATTGCAACAACACAAACATGAAATATTTTTTTAGTATAATAGGAATATTTTATTATTTTATTGTCCCTTCAAAGTGAATTATAGAGATATTGTAGCTTTACAATGTCAAAAGCCAATGATCCAGATGTTGTAGGTTTTCTTCCTCTCAAGAGATCTAAGTTCCCTTTACCAGTGATCACCCTTTGTCCTCTTTTTGGCACCTTTTCTCTTGGCCTTGGCTGCTTTCCACTTTCCACACTTCTCTTGCTGATAAAGACCACAGTCATGTTCAACTGGGACCTCTCTGAAAAATCCCTTTTTACTTTATATGTCTATACAGATTATGTTGCATATAGTCACATTCCAAATCTGTGACTACAATACCCAAATATAAATGTAGGGGAACACAATTCAAGCTATAGCCACTACTGATGCTAACTACAGATGATTAATCATTTAGAGTTAAAGAGGTACTCTGAAGTGTTTTGTTTTATTGTTTTTAAGTCTACCTAAAGGATTGAATTCAAGATCCCCAATGTCAGCGTCAGTCTAAGAGCTAAGAGTAGCGAAAAGTATTATATTCTTCCATATGATGAAGCATTAAAGCAGTCAATACACATCAGCACTCAAAAGCAAAGTAAGGTTTTGTACTTTTAATGAAAGTATTACCTTCTATCCTAGAGCAATCTCCTGGGCAAATAATGAAAACTCTAAAGACAGTAGAGGGCTACTTATTACTTGGAACAGACTTAACTTGTAGCCTTAACCCTACTTAACACTCATAAATCTTCCTTGTTATTTTTTAATGAAGATAAAAGAAGGATCTTGAAGTTTATTTTAATATGAATACTATTGTATTTGTCCTCTGTATGTGTATGTGATAAACTTTTGTGATTGACTATAAAAGGGTAACACTTTATTGCATTGGAGACTCATTGGTCATCTATAATTTCTAGAACAGATAGACAAGATATTGTAAGAAGGAGGCAGCAACAACTCAGAGAGTAAATTTGTAGTGGGGTTGTGTTCTGTTACATTGTAAATAATTGTCCCATCTACAGGTTTAATAAAAAGCTGATTGACCAGAAGGCAGACAGGAAGTATAGGTGGGGCTACCAGACTAAGAAAACTCTGGAAACAGGAAGAGCAGAAGGGAGACACCAGCAGACACAAGAGAAAGAAGTTGAAATGCTGCTCTGAGAAAAGGTACCAAGCTGCATGCAAACAACATAAGAATCATGGTTTAGTTTAAGAGTTAAGAATTAGCAAGTTATGTACCTGGGCCATGAGCATCAAATTAATGTGAGCTTCAGTGTGTTTCTTTGGGACTTTGGGACTGCTGGTCCAGATGTTGAGGCTAGGCCAAGCCAGAAACTTCTTACTACATATACTCTGACATAATCCCACTTGACAAACATGACTGTTTATTTTTGCTCTTGTTAAAAATTAAAAAGCTTTTTATATGTATTTTCATATATATCAAAACCATCAACATGTATTGTCATTCTTAAATAAAGGTTATTTCCTCAGAAATTTCAAATTGACTGATAATGACATCTTTTATATTTTTGGTTGTGAGCCTCACCTTTAACGACTAAGCCAGATATCTTTTGTGTGAGCCTATAGATCTTTTTCTACCTTCTTTTGTTCATTTGTAAACTGAGAGAGTTAAATAACCCTTTTCTTACAGATATCAGAGTTTATCATATCATATATAATATGGAGTACTGGTGTCAATCCATATACTTTCTGCAGTCAGGACCAATAGATGCTCATTTCATGCCTAAAAATTATCATATTTAGTAGTGCTATAGTTTACATATCCAAGTGTGTTTCTTTTTCCCTTTGGCAACAAAACCCAGGGATGACTACTTGAGACTCAGTCGTTTTAAAAAACCTACCACATGTGAATGGTCAGTTAATAGGATGTCCAATATGCACATTCTAGGAGGGGGTGGCTAAATGAGCTTTGAAGGATCATTTTAATCTGTGATTCCTAAGCACTTACACAACCTGCTCCAGTCATCAAGCACTGAAATCAAAAAGGAGAAGGGCACTCTATTATTAGCCACAGGCTTCTGATTAATATTTGAAGCTAAGGGAGCTTGTGTTCCAGCTAAGATATGAAAGCTGTCTCTTGAGGTGGGGCCATTAGCATTCCAGGAATGAGACAAGGTTGTCATTAAGGAGGCATTAGGTCCTGATGACCACAGTGGAGTAAGAATGGCTGGCCAGCAGGCAAAAATCTAACACAAGGTCACTTTCAACAATGCCAAGCCATATGTTCAAATTGAGGCGAGCTACATACTTCCTCTGTTGTCACTTTTTAAGGTATTGTAAGCAATGATGAGAGAAAGGATAGTTGTGTAAGCATAGTTTCTTTTGGGATCCATGGTACATTTAGAACTTCATTGTGTTTTTATACATACATGTGGTTTGCTTTTTTGTGAGAATATGTGAGTATGCACACATGTGTATACTAAAATGTTCTAGACAATATTCATAAGAACAAGAGTTAAACTTTGGATCTTAAAACATATAACCAGATGAAAGTATTCTTTGTATTAAAATACCCTCTTTACTCAAATTATGCTTCTTCTAATATGAAGATATCGGAGCCTAAGTTAAAAACCTGTTTCTAGTTTTAGCACTATGAATATCTAACAATAGCCTACATATTGTCATAGAACATTTTATCATTTAAAGGTAAACAAAGTATTAACTAAAGACATTTGACCAATTAGCTTAAAACAATCAACGAGTCAATTATATGTGATTTATCTTTCTTTGTTCTCTTTCTCTTAGCCAATATAGAATGTGTCAGCCGTTTCTGCAGAAAGCGTAAAAGGTCTATTTAAAATAATAGAAACAAATTTTTGAGCAGTCCTGGGTGTTTTTGAGTTCTCTTATCCAAGACCGGGGTCTTTAATTCAAATCCCAAGTGTCCTTGCATATAAAAAAGTCTTCTTATAAATCACTGTTAAACAGAAGAAAGCAATTTGTATGGAGTTATTCTGAAAGATGGAATGGGTATTCTGGTGTTACTGTGGCTGAAATCTACATTCACTGTTCCTGATAAGAAAGTAAACAACATATTCACTGTCCTGTGACATAGCCTTAACCTAAGACAAATAATCTGTACACAATAAATGCATATTCAGTATAAAATCAGTTAATAAATCAATGTGTATAACCATTGTAAATGGTGGAAACTTTCTATGTATTGAGACTCTAGCAATATAATTTTAATTACAGAGTAGGATTCTCCAAATTGGAAATACAGATATTTTAGTTTGTATTTATCTTACACTTACTATAAGTAATTCCAGTTCTGCTATTTGTTCATTTATTTATCCCTCCATAAGCAGAAAGCATGTGTAACAATAACATGCAGGATTTCCTTAATCAATTCCTAACTCATCCTCTCTAAAAACCTGTATTGACAAGAATATGAGATGGATGTGTTTGTGATGCAAAAGTAAAAAATACCACTCAGTTATCTTACAGGTGCTTCTAAAATTTAAACCATGTAGAGTCTAAATGGTCCCATTATTCCTGACCATTCAATGGAACCTTCTTTCTCTACTCATAGGCCCGTGTCCAAGTGCACTACCTTGTCTCCAAAGCTCTCTCAGGTTTCATCCCTGAGCAGTTGAAATGGCCTTTGCTCCTTTTCTTCATCATCTTCCTCACAGTGAAAACAACTTCTTTAGACTTATATTAAGCCTTAGGATCAGTAGGAGCAGCTAGAAGGGCAATTAGTACAAGGTAGCAAAGACACAGAAAAGGATAATGGGCTGGCCACCTGTGAGATTGGCCTTCTGTTCCTTTTCCCATGAACTGATTACAGAACTAAAGAGAGCAGCTCTCAGTCCTTCAAGGTCTAGATTAAGTCACTCTTCAGTGTTTTCCTGTCTGCTTGAAATATCAGCACATCTGCAATGACTTCACCAGAAAAAAAAAAAAAAAGAAAAGAAAAAAATGCAAAGGAAAGAAATTAAAAACTACTTTGACACCACAAGGTTGTTTTATTCAGAAAATAAACTTTAAATGGGGTGAAAGAGTACATTCATCATGCTGCTTTTTTATTTCTAATCCTTCCTCTCTTTATTCAACCCTCAGTATAAATATATATTAAAAATTTACAAGTGTGTGCTAAAATTTATTAGTATTATACATTAATAAATATTAAGAATCAAGATAAATTACAAACATTTTTATGTATTCTAATTCATGTACCCTGAAATATAAACATATATATGCATATATATAAACGTTATCACTTGCATGAATCAAAACGATCCCGTACTTGCCAATTTATCTTATTATTTAATATTCATTAACACATACTTCACTCCTATAAATGCTGGGCGCTAACTGATTGTTATATGTTTGGAGGACACTGGAGTCAGTTCCATAAGCGGAAAGCAAAGACTGTGACATTTATTCATTGGACTCTGAAATGGATCTGTAGCGTAAGGGAATGAAATAAGGCTGTGGTACTCAGAGGTGTAAACAACAGAACCCACATCAGATACAGCAGCTCAGGATGATGGTGCTGTCTCTGTTTCATTTTCTCTGCCATCAAGGTGACATTAACCTTTCTTTAAAGGTTTTTACTTCCAAACCAATGTCTTCCCAGTCCTAGGCACCCAATACTCTTCATTTCACCTGATGTTTCTTAAAAAAAAAAAAAACACAATAAATATGTTCATATTTATTTAATGTGATGTTTGTATGTTTGTTTAAGTACAATTTGCATTCTAATGAAGATGCTGGGTAGAGGGTAGCACTTAATGTATATAAATAAAGCATTCATGGTGGGATGCTAGCATAGAGGAGACGATCTTTGGGGGAGCAGAGGATATGACAGTAACACACAGTTTATATTAAATAGAAAAGCATGACAGTGCCCAGACAGACCATCAAATAGAGCCAACACTACACTGAGGTGCTCTACCAGTACAGTATGGGTACTTTGAAGCCACCATGTCATGCAATTATGCTAGAAAACCCTGTTTCTGAAGAGGAATTTAGATGCTGATTGTAGATAACCACTAGGCAATACTTTCAGCATTTCTCATTGTTAAAGCCATTGTCTTTCTTCTGTGCTGGAAAATTTGGTCACATTCAGAGAGAGGTTTATCACCCACACAGCTGACTCTTGACTCCCTATAAGGCTGTAAAATTGTTAATATCTATGGTTCTATGATGTTAAGCTTTGATTTTGCATTTCTTACCTTAACCAATAGCATGGATTCACTATTTTCTTTTTTCTTTTTAAGCATCTACAGGTCATGGTGAGAAAGATTTTAATTTCTATTCAATGCTTGAGTCCTCATATCCTGAAATATATGAGATGGTCATTCTACACAGTGATGACAACTGTATGCTGGTGCAGGAATTGGCACTGGCAATAATGTACAGTGTGCATCCAGAGTAAGCCCAGTTCATAGTGTGAAGCTTTAATTGAGGCTTTGGAGATTCTTTGTATTTGATACTTGTTTTTTTATTTTTTATCTGTTTTATTAACTATTAAAAATCATGGTTTTAATGACTCCTATATCTCTGTTTAGAGATCAATGTTTATAAATGTGTTTCCATTTTCATTGTCTTTAAATCTCTATCCCATGACCATGTGCATGTTCATGTGTCTACAAAGATTGTGATAGATAAGAAGGAGATGGTCAAGACCACTGGCTTTTTAGTTTCAAAACAAGTGAGGCACTAACTCTTTCACATAAGAAGAGATTTTTTTTTTCTTAAAACAAAATTCCAGGTGATTTACTTTCTTCAGTTTATATGTCTCCAGAAAATCCATCTGTGTTAGTATCTCTACATGTGAGAAGCCATGTGGAAGTTATCATAGCAAGTATATCTAGTAGTGTGGAACATGTAACACCTTTCCATCTCATTCCTTAGGTGAGAGGTCCAGATTTATATAAAGAGTCAGATTTCCTGCATTCTTACATCTTGGAAGTAATATATTCAATGTGGAAAGCAGTTGGTTTCTTTGAGGTGCTGTAAGCTGTCTCATGTCATAAAGAATAAGTTCTTGGTCATAATATATGCATATGTTTGAAGATCAAGTTTGCCTAAAAATGTCAGCAATGTATGGTTTGGGTATTTTGGTGTAATTAAACTTTGAACAGGAACTAAAAGAGGTACTTAAGATGTCATCAACTACATAGTATTAACCAGCTTATGGCCACCAGCTTGATGTTTCTGGTTGTTCACTTATATTATCTTATATTCAACTCACATTTGAAAGCACATAACCATTTTATTTTCCTGTAATATCAAATGACAAGAATAATTTTATAATCTGAAATGTAAGTATACATGCCATTATATTTCTATAGGTAAATATCTTAGGGCTTCTGTTGCTGTGAAAGAATAACATGACCACAGCAACCTTTATAAAGGAAAACATTTATTGTGGGTGGCTTACAGTTTCAGATGTTTAGTACATTATCATCATGGAAGGAAACTTGGTGGCATGTAGGCACATGGTCCTGGAGAAGGAGCTGAGAGATCTACATCTTGTTCTACAGACAAGAGGAAGTAAACTGTTTTCCACACTGGACATAGATTGAATATAGGACACCTTAAAGTCTGCCCCCATCCATAGTGACACACTTCCTTAAACAAAGATACATCTCCTAACAATGCCATTTTGGGGGGGCTATTTTTTTTCAAACTATACATTAGATCATTGAGAATCTTGCTTTAAGATGTCAAGACCCAATATATAATATTTTTTAAAAATTATAATTTAAAAATATTTTTAAAAAACTTCACAGAATAATAATGTTATAAAAGTAAATATTCACAATTAATAATATTTTTGAGATAGAAGCATCAAGAACAGAGTATTGACCAAAGATACTTGAGTTCTCTCTCTCTCTACTCTACGTAATCAAATAATAAGATCATCACTTGTCATAAGAAGCAAGTAGTTTTGTTGCTACCAATCTTTAGTCACAGCTTTCTGTGGTTTCATGTTTATTACTCAAATCTATCAAAGAATGTTGCATCAAGATGTCTCACCATTCAAGCCTCTCTTTTGTTCAATATATCATTAGTTTTTAAAGAAAATACATTATGAAGGTGCCATTTTAATTATTGTTAAAAATGATATAAGTGCACAGTTGTGAGGAATACATATGACATTTCAGTATTTTGGATTCAAAATGTTTAAGCAAAAAGAAATAGACAAAACAGAGAACTAGGAAAATGATCCAGTCAAACTAATATTTGCACAAGCCTGATAAGCTGAGATCTGATTTATAGAACATATGTAAAAGCCAGATATAATGAGCCATCCATAGGCCACGCAGTCCTCACGGATGGGAGGAAGAGTAGAGACAGTAGAACCACTTGGGAGCTCGTGGGCCAGTTATCCTGGAGTGCATCATTCATGGATGAGAACCAACCAGGCCTTGTTTGAAAGCAATGTGGATGGTGAAAATTGGTGCCTACTAGCTGTCCTCACACCTACAGAGGTGAACAATTACTTCTTATGTACTTGTACACTCACAAACACAATTATACATATATTCATACATACATGCATACATAAATGCACACAAAATTACAAATAAAAAAGAAAAATGGAAAAATATGTATGTCTGTGAAGCTATACTAGCTATACAAGAAAGAATAGGTGACTTAACTTCTAACTCCAACTGAGCTTGCTATTGAGTCCATATTGACATTATATAACATAATCTAAAACATGTATAAATGGATGGAGAAGTTAAGGATGGTTAAAATTAGAGCACAAAAGAATTACTACTACAGACAGGAGCAGAAAGCATTGCCACTTTCAACATTCAGCCAACAGAAAATGGACATTATTATTCTTTGTATAATTAAAACTTCATTTAAAAAAACTAGACTCTGAAAGCAGGGCTCACGCTGAAGTTTGAAGTATCTGTTATTAACAATTCTTAGTTTTATGGCCATTTGCAGCAGTAATCCTGGCTCTCTCTACAAAGGAACTTCTTTGTAGATGTCTAATAACAGACTGGAGTAACAGATAATTTAGTCTATTTACAACTAAAGAGTTCAGATGGAGAAATTAAGCCTTAACTGGTAAGAAGATATAAAATGTAAAAGGTGTCAGGATATATATCTGTTATATATTCACTTTTCAAACCCTGTTATCATAAGAGATACAGCATTTAAAACACATTTTTCTTGTGTCCTCCGATCTCAGCACTTTTCTGCAGCCATTGGTTTGCTCTGCCCTTACACCGTTTAGTTTCTAGGGGCTCAGCAGAGCCTTCACATGCCCAGCACAGCCTTCACTGATACAATTCACTAAGCTAGGGAAACTTGGAACTGGCTGTTTTATTTGGTGCTCTTGAAGGTCATGAGCATTCTGTGCTCTTGGTAACCGATTAGACAGATCATATGCGCAATTAATCCCCCTAATCCCTCCCCTCAGTTAGAGCATAGGAGAAAATACACATGCAGAAAGGATAATGCTCTCAAACATGTGAGACTCCTTTCATCTGTGGATCTCCGAGTCCTTGTTACATATGTCAAAAGCTTCCTATTCCTCCTTCAAATTGGGTATTACAAGATTAATTTGTAGAAGGCAAAGGCAAGCATGAAGACATTCACAGACTTTCCTAAGAGCCTCCACTCAGGATAGAGAGTCAATCTCTGGCAAGTGCAGGATTCCTGTGACTCAGGGCCTGGAGGACATTTGAATACATAGGAGGCTTATCACTTATGAAATGAGGTCATACTAACAGAAAATGGATTTCTTTATTTTATCATAGTCATAGAGTTGAGTAAAACTTCAGCCTTGATGTCTTGATTTTTTATTCCATGAGCCTCTTAGGGTTTTAGGCATGGGGGAGGGAAGGAAGAGAGGCACAGCTGCCCTCGCTGTCTAGAAGAGGATGCTAGTAGAAGTATATGCCTGTGGATTCACATTTTTATTCAGAAGATTAAAGAACTTATAGAGGCCTATGAAATATGTGTGAAGCAGCAAAGAGATTTCTTAAAATTCACTTGCTTTCCTTTCTTGTTTTATTCCCTTATTTCATTCAGTTTTATTTTATATAAAGAAACCTTGCTAGTACTAGTACCCAGACTGTTCTGAAATCCACAACATAGCTAAGGTAAACCAAGAATTTTGCGTCTTCCTAACTACCTCGAAAGTGCTGGTGTGATAGGTGTGCATTGGCATAGCCAGCTTGGCTTAGTTCTTTAATGAATTAGGCATAATTTAATCCTGAAAGTAAGTATATGAAAGTCACAATCTTCTCATATTAATGCAGATGATTCTGTCTCAACACTTTCTTTGGAGTCACACATTTGGAACTGAAATTAAATATTGTCATGGATACAGGGTTATCAGTGATATTATATTCATAAACCACCCTCATACACTTTCTACTAAAAAGTGGTGCTCTTATCCTGTTCATTACTGTAAAAACATGTTGAATAATCAGGTGACAGTAGCTTTTAGAACACTCCTGTATGATAAATGTCTAGAAGCATGTTTGTTTTCAAAGGCCCATGGTCAAGGGACCTCTGTCCAATGGTTGTAAACCCTTCACCCCTACCTGAGGAAACAGGAAGAGTAGAGTGAATTCTGAAACTTTGACTACAAACTGAGGACAGCAGAACCCAATGAAGCATTTGCCATGTGATTCCACTTGTTTGAGTACAGGAAGACAGTTCTCTATGTCTCTGTATCGAGTACGTGCATGACATGGTATTGGTTTGCCCATTCTAGGCATGCCATCACATACAGATTGAAGGCCTCCTTGGACATGGCAGGATTTATCACTCATATTCTTTTCACTCAACACCCCTATTTCCATATGCAAAGCAGAGAGGAAGTATAGGAAGATGTCATTTGCTTTTCAACCAATGTTTCTCTACACACTGCTATTTCCTGGAATGCTATTTAATGTTTCTCATGGTTCGGGGGACCTGGCTCTGAGTTAACAGTTCAGTAGTTGAAGTACTTTGGTAAGCCTATCAAGATCTTTTCTGCTTTTACAGTTTATATCAGTTCCTTGGAATAGAGAGCTTCAACTTTTCTTTCTTTTGTCACAGCTTTGTAATGTTTGACTCTTGGCTGCTCAAATAGCATTTCCAACAATATCTATCTGAGATACTATGTCCTTTCCTTGGTCTTATTGCAGAGCATTTGCTTTCTCAGATATTTGCTAGAACACTTTGTTATAGCCTCTGCTCACAGACAGGTACCATGGGATGCCCCAAGCTTATATGCTCAAGTCACTTGCTGTCTTTAAGGTCTTGTAAAGTCTTTCAGAGTTTAGCCTATGACCTCTTTGGGTAGTTAGAAGAGGAGAATCAGCTAGAGTTCATACAGACAGAATAAACAAAGTAGCAAACTAAACCCACAGAAACAAAATATTTATCAGGTAAGCATGCAAAAATTACAGTTGCAGAAGACCTTATGAAGGAAGAGAATCCCAGGCTTTCATGAGACTGAAGCCCTGAATATCTGACTTGAATTCACTTAAAGGAATAACACAGAGTGCCAATGAATCAACCAAGAGTTATTTGCCTACATTGGCCAGAATAGTTTTTCATGGTTGTTCGATGTTAAATCCTGAAATGGTCTACCCTCAGATCCCTCCTCTGATATGGTCTTGCCAGGATGCACTTGTTTGGAAGGAAATTTTTACAAACTGAAGCAGAAGTCTTGCAGCATAAGATTCAGACCACCTCTTATATCAGAGTTTCATTAATAAGTCTCCTTGGCTTTTTTTTTCTTAAAAAAAAAAAGAAGTATTACTTTGTTTTCAGATTATCATAACCTTATGCAAAATATGTCACAATCATTACCTGAGTTCCAGCAGTATGTGCATCACCCATTATCTCATCCATCTGCTGTCTAACAGTCTTATCACCATAAATTACATTTGAAAATCTAAAGTAGATGTTATCCATCCTATTATTATTGAACAACGGGGATGCACATGTTATTTAAATCAAAATACTCACTCTGCATTCACTAACGCCTTTCAATATCTTATGGGATATTCAATTGGGAAATTAGTAATGAAGTTTTGCCAAGAGAAATGATGCCCTTAAAAAAATAATTTCAACACAAACCATTTCACAGAGAGTAAGCATCGTGATAATGGTCTTGCTGATCCCTGCACAGCTGGGGGGAGAAGTGCTGTTTTGCAATCTATTCATTTTGACTCCTGTGTGTGTTCAAAATAAAGGCATTATCATCCTACCCATTGAATTTATCAAAATTACCTTTACAGATTTTTAAGGTCACATACTAGTCTTCCCCAAGGTCACTCCATTCCCATTTATTCCAGTTTCATCTATATAGCTGTAATAATAAACTCTGACTAAAGCAATTTTGGGTAGAGAAGGGTTTACTTCAGTTTGCAGATTACAGTCCATCATGAGGGAAAGTTGCAACAGTAACTTGACCAGAACCTTGGAAGAGAAGCCATGGAGGAATTCTGCTCACTAGCTTGCTCTCAGTATCATGATTAATGAGCTTTCTTGTATAGCTGGGGCCACCTGCCCATAGAACAATGCCACCAACAGTGGGATAGACCATCCTAAACTAAGTAAGAATCTGCATAATCCCACAAAGACATGTTCATAGGCCAATATGATCTGAGAAATTCCTCAAATTAAAATGCCCTTCTCACTTCATTTTAAGCTGTGTCAAGCTTACATTTAAAGCTAAGACACCATTCTTACATATTCTTTTACACTAGTGACACTCTAGTGACACAGAACCTCTGTGTGTTGGTTGTTGCTGGTTTCGTCAACTTAATAAACTGTCATTTGGAAGAAAGCTTCTCAAATGAGAAAATGCCTCCATAGATTGGACTATAGGTGTCTGTCAGGCATTTTCATAATTCATGATTGATGTGGGTGGATCCAACTCACTGTGGGTGTTGCTAGGTATGTACTCCTGGGGTATGTAAGAATGTAGGGTGAGTAAGCCCTAAGATATAAGACAGTAAACAGAATCTTTCAATGATTTTCTTAGATTTTGCTTTCAGGTTCCTGCCCTGACACTCCAAATTGGTTGTGAGTCACCTGAGAGATTTTAGTTAAAATAAATAACTTTCCTCCTAAGTTGCTTTTGGCCATGGTGTTTTATCACTACAATCAAAACAGTTGCTAAGACATTGTGCTGGCATTATCACTAATAAAACAATACCATATCAGATGCTTTCTCATATACAGCAATCAATACATGTTCCTGGGGACTTTTTAAAATGATAGGAAGTTGAGAATATAACCTTTCAATTGACTAGATGCTCAGAGTTCACCTTGTATAAGTTGGTAGATATTTAGATATGATCCACAGGAGTTGCCCTTTGTGTTCAACCTGGACACTTTGTGTTAGAGCTATGGCCTTTTTCGGATATTCACCTGGTCCATCACACTTGTTTGTTGTAGATGTGAACACTCAAGTTGTTCAGCTGATTTTAGTAATTTTTTAATTCACACATTCAAGTACTGAATGCATTTCATCTCAACTTTGTCTGCCTTCTGATCCTCACCTGTGGCAATAATGACTAACTGATTGAAAACAAAACTGACAGAAGAATGTACCATAGTCTCCAAGCTACTGTGTGTGACAATATGCTGTCTGCATAGATCGAGGGCTATGTTGGATTACCTCACACCATTAGGTTGATATAAATAAAACCAGTTAAATAAAAAGGACATACAATGTCATGATCGTCATTCATATAGTAATTTAATAAATTTTATGATATTTAATATTTCTTTGGAAAGAAAAATTTTGTTTCTTTTTGATGGGGGCTGCCAAAATGCTTTAGCATGTAAACCTAATGGCCAGAGTTCAGTTCTAGGAATCTGTAGTAGAAATAGAGAACCAACTCTGTAAGCAGATTTTTTCTGTTCTGACTATCCAGGCTCAAATAGTCACCCAGAAGCTTAATATTATTTATAAATAATTGACCAAGAGCTCAGTCTTGTTACTAGATAACTTTTTTATTTAAATTAACCCATATTTTTATTTGTGCTTTGCCATGTTGCTCATGGCTAATTACCTTGTTTTCATGTTCTACTTGCTTGGTGGTTGGCTGCTGTCTCTCCCAACTCCACCCTCATTATCTCATCATTATCAGTTTGGCTTTCCTCCCTAATCTCCTGCCTATCTACCAACCTGTCAGCTTTTTATTAACCAATGATAATAATATATATTCAGTGTATGGAGGATTATTACACAATACAACTTCTACTAAAACTTTTTAAAAATGTATTTTAAGTGTCTTTACATATGTAATAATTATTAGTTGTAAAATTTGTTACTAATGTTTTTTTTTAATTTTCCTTTAAAATTACAGAAATATTTCAAATTCAGTCATCATATATTTTCATGTAATTCAATATTGATAGCATTTTGTCCATTGATGATCCCTGTAAGATGTTTCCTTCACTTCTCAGAATTCTGTATTCTACTTGAGAATGATTAGGTTGAAACATTGAGCTCTTCTCATCTTCTGTCAACCCCAGTCACCTGTCAGCTCACTGTGTTCACTTCATGAGATAATCTCTGCTAACGTTCCTCATTATGCCACATCTCCTTACCTTTCCATTGTTCTCTGGTTTGCTTTGATTGTCATAAAGCCCAGGTGCCATGTGATCTATTCAGCTTTATGCTGTTTTAATTCTGTTTCAGTGCCAAAGTTACCTGCAGTTGTCAATGGGGCGCACTAGAGAGAAGAAAAGCTCTACTGAAGACTTGGGTACATCAGGTTAGCCTTTGGTATAGACAAGGCTTTCCGATAGCTTATGTTCACTACCTTTGAAAAAATACTAATTAGTATGGATGTGAAAAAGACATGGAAGAGTGAAGGGTAGAAATCTATAAATGTCATGTCTGATATCTCTTAATATCCATCCAATGGCTCTGTGCCCATCTCCCCTGACATCAGTTGTCCTCATGAGACCCATTCACTTACTATTGGCCCTAGAGGCAACCTATCACTGTCTTTTGATCATATTCCATATTATTGATTACATGGTAATGCAAAGACTCAGTGTGAATGTTGAAATGACTACTTACCCCTTCTATGCCTGTGACGATAAGGACACAGCTATGAGAGAAAAATCTGGTGATGCTTCTTAATCTTACTTTCTCATCATGACGTGCATCATGTAGTAAAACTCATTTTTTTCTAAAAATATTGGATATAGATTTAGTCTTTAACTCCTCATATAAGACTGAGAAACTTTCTTAAAAGTGCTCCCTTATTATAAAAAGTGACAGAATCAATGCCTTAGCAGAATGTGAGCCCTTCCAGGAATAATTTTGTACTCACTTTTGATGTGTAAGCTTGGTTTAGTCTGTAAAGGCTATGAGATGATAACTAGAAATGAACTCTCAGACTGTAGCCTGTACTGCCTGAACACAGGCAGGGTACCAGGAGGGTGATGGCTGCTGGGACAAGATCCCAGATGCTCCTTTGGGATGGATTCATTCCCCGTCAATCCCTATTTCCATGTCTGTCCAAGTTGGTGGTATTTCAAGTACATATTTTAGAATACGACCATGCACATTCATACGTTCTCAGAAACACCCATTAGATTATGTTTTTAATGTAATTCTCAGCTTTATAATCTATTACAATATGGCTGGTGGAATGTTGCTTATGTTTTGGCTCAACGTGAAACATTAGCAATACTGAACAAATAGATTTAAAAATTATTCTCTACATTAGGCTTCCTTGGCCTTCCTAAAAACTGGCACAAATGAAGATTGAGAATTCTGGGAATCAAAAAGATTTGGCATTCCCTAAGCATGTGAGAAATGGAAAATTCCTGAATTGAGATTCAGTAACCACAAAAACAGCAACAGACAGCAGTGATACAGCTAATGACTCACTTGTATTTAATTTACTGTGGCTCATAGCTGGGACTGATTGCTCAGGTACTATGGACCTAGCCTCAGTGGGGATAAAGAACACTTAGATGCTGTAGGGACAGAGAGAAAATAGAATACACTTTCTGCCTTCCAAAGTTTACAACATATTTTCAGAAATATAATTATTTGAATTAACTAAAAAATAGCCCCAGCGCTAGTAATAAATATTTTAATACAAAATTTTGTAATTAATTATACATCACCACCTTGGACAGTAAAAAAGACTCTCAAAATACATCACGTGGAAAACTATCATTATTATCACCACATACTTCAAAGAAGAGAATTGTGTAAATTGATGTATTCAGAAAGACATCATAAGGAAATAAAGATTTGAACTAGGTCCTTGATAACCAGGTAAGATGATATCAAAGGCAGACTGATGTGTTAGAACAAATGGAATATGGGATCAAAAGACAAAACACAAGCCTTTCACTTATTAGTAGTTGTGTTACTATTGATCCACTTTTATCATGAACTTTCTTTATGTAGAGAAGGGCAAGATGGAAGCTGCTTAAACAATTAATACATACTTTCTTAATCTTTATCATTGATACCTGGGGAGCTGTTTATGTTGTTTTGGTGCAAAGTTGTGTGTGTGTGTGTGTGTGTGTGTGTGTGTGTGTGTGTGTGTGCAAGTAGAGAGTTCACCTGGAATCAGCAACAAGTGCATTTCTGAGGAAATCCAGCAGTCTGGAGAATATGATCATCAGCAACAGACCCATCATATATGGAAGATTTACAGAATGAAAGGAGGACTGAATCGGAGGATACAGATGACAGAATCTCCCTGACTTCTTTCTCTCCTCTTTTTCATGTTTCTTTCTCTCCTACACTAACAAACCTCCAAATGCCCCATGCCTGCTGCTTACTGTTAGTTCTGATGAAGCCTGGGGAGGTGCAGTGAGCCTTGGCTTTTTTCTCCTGGTTCCCACCTCACAGCTATCCTCTATTCAGAGGGGTAAGCATTCTCCTGGTAGCATAAGGTTGTAGATGTGTGCTGCAAAGAGCACAGAAGTGGGGGATTAGAGAATCTCAGGTCTCTGACCCACACATTGGGCTGTTTTCTCTGTACTCTTGGTTTCAAGGAGCAGGATCTGAGATCAGCAGAAACAAAGAAGGGAATATTCTGATCCCATTAACATAAAAAGAATAGGAAAGAAGAGAACCAAAGGAAAGGGACAAGAGAGAAGAGAAAGGAGGAAGGTAATAAGCACAGACAGGACTCCCAGCTGCCCTATATATTCATAAGGCCAAATGGGCAGTTCTGGGGTTAGTATCTCAAGTTTTCCTTATTTGAATTTTATCTGTGCCTTTATATAACTGATTCAATTCATCTATTTCTTCTTTTCACTCAGCAAATATCATTTTATTTCTGTTAGGTCTCAAAGAAATGCCAGAACAAATAGCTAACTGAGGTAGCTATTAACATATCCAAGAAGACACAGGTCAGCTCCCTCAGCTTCTCCAGTACCTGTGTCTCCTCCCAGCACATCTCCCCCCATTCCCTAAACTCTCTAGTCCAGACACTGGGCTGGTTCCCCCTATATAAACTAGCCATTTTGTCAAGTAAGTCTCTTGGTCTCCTGGCTCCCTTCTGGCCTCTTCTTAGCTTCCAGTACATGCATACTCTCATAGGCTGGTTCAGTTTGGACCCTTCCAGATGCCTCTGGATGTGTTCTTCATATCTACAAAAACAAACCAACAAACAAAAATCCCTTTCTCTTCCCCCATACCTAGAAGCAGTCATGTCCTCATTTCATTCATTATTTTTCCTTTCAGTTTCCTTATGAAATTATCTATTTGTGCAAGGAAGGCAAACAGACAAATTCAATTATTTATTTATTTTGGTTATGAGGTTGAGCCTAAGGCCTTATGGATTCCAGGTGCCCAGGCCAGTGCTCATTGTGAATTCGATTCTCAACTGTGGTTTGTGAAGACTGGACATTGCTGTGCAACACATGCTGGCATAGACACCCATCTTCTCAGTGCCAGGTCAGCATCATAAACCTGGCAAATAATATTTAAAGCAGCATTGGCTTCTAGATTTTCTTATGTCTCTGATAATTCAGATTTTCATTTTATGTTGCTTACTCATTGACTGTACTATCGGAGATCCAGCCTGAATTTTTTTTCTTTCATGGAAAATCAGCAACACTGAAGTGAAAGTATATAGGAAAGTATCCAGGGTTGACAGAAGATACTTATCCTCCTGGAGACTAAGAGAGCTTCAAAGATGTAAATAAGAAAATTCTTTTAAAATATTTTTAATTATTACTATAATTCCTTTTACATACCCCCCACTCTTCCCTCTTTCTCCCCTTATCTTGCCCTCCACCTTCCCCAACACTCCTTCCATCCACTCCTCAAAGGGGTTAAAACCCCCCCTTGAGCAGTCAACACAGGCTAACATATCAAGTTGAGGCAGAACCCATGTTCTCCCTGTATTGAGACTGAGCAAGGCATTTCACCATAGGGAGTAGGCCCTCAAAAGCCAGTCCATGTAACCAGGATGTTTTCTGTCCCATAGTCATGGAGTCTATCAACAGTTGATTAGAACAACTGTCACCCTCATAGAGAGGCTCTAGTTCTGACCCATGCAGGCTCTCTAGCTGTCACTCCAGAGTCAGTGAGCTCCCAATAACTAGGGTCAGCTGTCCCTGTGGTTGTCTCCATTGTGCTCTTGACCCTCCCTTTGCTCCTGTAGTTGTTGCTTCCCCTCTTCTACTGAACTCCAGGTGTTTAGACAAGTGCTGGACTGGGGGGGTGTCTGCATCTACTTTCATCAATCATTGGGTATAGGTGTAAGAAGATTCTTATGCTCACATTTTCCATACCATGGCTAAATGTCACTAACATGTGCATAATGAGTGACCTAAGAAGAAAGTACAGAGAAATTCTAAGAATATTTGTGCTGTCAAATGAACTTGTCACAAATGGCTACTTTGATTAGGAAGTGCTGACAATCTTATCTCACAAATCCCTCACTAGGAACAGAATTGAGTCCCTTGAACTAATTTCAAATCACAGTGTTAGGGGGATGTAAGTTTTCTGAGGTCACAATTATTGATGAAGCAGGTTTATATATCTAATATCCTGGTATTGTTTCTTTCTCTCAGAAATCTATGCTGCCATTCAACTAGAAAACACTTCTATTAACAAGGAAAGTCAAGGCTTTTTGCCTTGAGTGTTTTGTCACTGGAGCTTGGAGGCAGGTAGATCATGAATTCAATAATCCTTCCATATCTCCAAAGAAAACTATAATACTATAGAACTGTCATAATAAATATAACAATATTTTCTCTTCTCTATCCAAAGAACTGTTGTGACTAGATTCTCACAGGATGGACCTACCATTATAATGGATACATAAGTTCCAGATTCCATGGTACCTCACAAATTATGGAGCCATAGACATTGCATGTTTACTTTTTGTTTAATCCCTCATTGAATTTAATCAGAGAGTACAGGCAGAATTTGAGAGCTTGATTCTAAAGAGATGTAAAAAGACTTAGTCATTCAATCCACAGTGCTGACTCACCTACTGCTTCCTCCCAGTCCAGACTGCTAGTAAGCAAACAGTCCTCAAAATAGAAACCAGAAGTCACTAGACAGAGTGATCTTCCTTCAAGTCAGGGTTCATGAAGCTGCTGAAGGAAAGGGGGATTGTGGAACTTTTACAATAAATAAAGAAAAATAAATAAAGAAAAATAAATTATGTGTAATATGTTTTATTAGCAAATTTCTAAATTTGACTACTTTATTCCCATTCATCCATGTTTGGAGTCACAAAGCTCTGATTTTTTGTGTTTTCTTCTGTCTTTTCTTCCTCCCATCTTGTTCCTTAGAGCTATATATCTCTGAACCTGAAAATTCTGGTTAGCTTTGGTTTAGGGTACACGTCTTGGCTTATCATCAATATCCACACTCTCTGTTCTGAGGTGCTGGAATACTTCCTAAGAGCTGAGAGTGCATGGACTAGCAATTATATTTCAAGCTGCATTTAATGTTGAAGTATGAGGCAACAAATTGATCTTAGATTTCTCCAGTCAAGCGTGGCTTCACCTCTGACTCTGCAAAGAGCTGCAGCAGAGCAGTTGCGTACTTGTAAAATAAATAAAAAGGGGAAAGACCCCATTCATACTAAAACAAAGGAGTAGGGTATGAACAGTTTTTTTGCATTGGGAGTATGTGCTTCTGAGAAGAAACTGGAAGCAGAACAGAAAATATCCCTACCAACCTGTGCAAACCTACCCAGCCTGAGTCAGCTTCCTCCTAAACATGTCTATTTGTAGTTCTGCTAGGTAACTTGATTCTTTTCATTAAAGAATAGAAAACATAATGTATTACACTGTGTGCATACAAAAATATCTAGCAAGGTGCTTATTCAGCGTCTAAGAATTATCTGCATTTGGATATTTATTGAATATCTCCTTAATAATAGCTCTTGAACAAAGGAGGATAAATACCTGTCTTTGAGAACATCAAACACCCCACAGAATTTCACAGTCTCTCTGATGGTTTCTTTGAGGGAAAGAAGTAGATTTTTGCTTCGTTTCAGAGGAAGAGAGCTTCCAAAGACAACTTACAAGGCCAGGGCTAAAGCCTTTTTTCATTTTTAATTGCTGAAATCAAGAACAGAATTCAGTTATGATTTTGAAATGTGTATACTAGGAAAGTTGGAAGAAAAAAATGGAGAAAGAAGAACAGGAAGAAAATTGTGGCACCAAACTTAGCATTTCCTCCCAGGCTATCAAACTCTAACACAATTTACAAAATATTTGAAGAACACACAATAGAGGAAGATTCTAAAAACGCCATTTCAAATATCTTGCCTTTTGTAAAATAAACAGAACCCCATGGCAAGGTTCTTATTGTGAGAAGTTTTCCAAGCTCTGCAACACTGTTTCGAATTCATCATTAACAATTTAAATTTCCAATTTATTCCTTCTTATTTTATATCAAATTAGAATATTAGGATGTTGGGTTAAAATGTGGAACATCTCTTTCTAAACGCCAAAAGCAAAGAATCCTATTTACTTTCCTCCTAGCACAAACAAAGGTCAGACCTATGTCAAAAGTTCCAGCAGCATGTGTGTGAAACTGAGCCCTTGCAGCCATGCTTCCACAATTGCCTGCTATTCCAGGATTTGCTGCTGTGTGGCGATAGTCCCCTTCAAATGAACAGGCTCTTGTTCTCACTCCCCTGCTTCTGCCTTGTTGCTTGAAATGCTTCTTCGGCTGTCACTGTAACAAACAGTTCTAATTGCTAGTTGACTATTAGGGTAGACATCTCAGCAGTCTGCGGTTGAAGGCTTTCACTCTGGATACTCCAGGCAAACATCATTTTTTCCTGAAGGAAGATGATCTTGAAGAAACAAAGTAGTAAATAATAAATCATTTTCCAAGAAGTAGAATTCCGAAACCCTTTCCTACAGTCATAACCCGATTGTAATGTGTTTTCCTTTACTTTGAATGAGAAGTGCTGGCAGCCCTTCCTGGGTTCTTGGTGTCAATGGTACTGGATGGTATTTGCTTTTGTTTGTGAAACACTACAGGCTAGGCAATGATTTGAAATTTTAAACTCTCCCATTCATTTTCATGGCAGTCTGTGAGATGTGTCCCAGGAGGTGGGTATACAATTGCAGGTGAAAGAGACTCTCTCTTTCCTTCCTCACATTAGGAAGATTGTAATCTCATTTTGAGAAATACTACAAAATTTCCAAATTCCAATGAAGTGCCTGACTAACCTATAGAGTTTAAGGTAGTCTGTGTGCCACAGAAGAAACCCCTATAATAAGAGAAGGGGAATGAGGAGCTTATACTGTCAGACTTTATTACCATGACAGAATTCAGGTTATAAAAGGCAATGTCTAATTTGGGGATTTAATCAGATACCAAGCTTCAAGGACAGCATCTTCTGTTCTGTTAGCTTGGATAAAATTATAGGGCCTATCATTTCTTATGCTTCAGGGCACAATGTGATCACCAGCTGAGGTCAGGAGAGAATGTTCCCACTGGCAGTCTTACACAGTTATATCCATTACAAGAATTTAATGCCTACCCCTAAAACATCTGATGTGACTCATTTCCAAATGACACAAGCATACAACATGCCCTTATACTGACAGATAAGCCCTTGCACTCAGGGGGTCTGAGTGCATGGAGATGAGCCTTGATCTGATGCATAGGTTATAGGTGAGTTCTTAATGAACCAATGGACCACAGGAGAGAACTCTAAGCTAGTGAACTAGGTCTTTATATATTATTTTGCTTTGACTATGTATAATTTGTGAGAGGACAGTCTCTACATCTGTCAGATATCCACACTTGAATATATGAACAGACGGCTTTAGAATGGATGACATTGTTTACCCTTACTGTGTGACATCATTGTTTACCCTTACTGTGCAATGTACTATAATAAATGCCAACACTCTAAAGTAGCATCATCTAGTATCCTTGCATTATTTGGAACTATCTTGCTATATGTTAGCTGAATCCTTTGCTTAGGGTCTTCTAAGGTGCTATTTCAGTTGTCAGATGGGATATGATTCCTATTTGAGGTATATCTGTATATCTGTGTGCTCTCTCCATGTGTGGTGTGACATATGTATTTAGGTGTGTGTACTGTGGTGTGTATATGTATGCTGTGTTCGTCAAAGTGTGCTCTGTGTGTAGTGTGTGTTTAGATATGTATGCAGTTGTGTGTATATATGTTTGTGCTGTGTGTCACTATGTGTGTGCTGTATTTTTAGTGTGTGTCTAGGTATATGCAATATGTGTGTCTACATGTTTGCTGTGTATATGTGTATAGTGTATATCTAGGTGTACTCTGTGTATGTGCACTGTGTATCTAAGTGTACTCTGTATGTATGTCTAGGGATATGCTGTGTGTAGTGTGTGTCTAAGTTTATGCTATGTGTGTATATTTAAGTATGCATTACATGTCTAAATGTATACTGTGTGTGTGTGCTTAGGTGTGTTCTTGCTTAGGTATGTGTGTCTAAGTCTGTATTTGCTGTGTTGTATGTGTCTAAGTGTATGCTGTGTGCCTATGTCTTTTTGTCCTGGTTTATAGCAGAGGAAGGGTAACTGATAGGGGTACTCTCTGAAAGAAAATGTCAGAACTACACCTGTAGTCATCTGCTTCCTGCTCTTTCAATCCTACAACACATTTTTTGCATCCCAGATGTTACGTCATCAACACTCCCTTAACCAATTTCTCATTGGTGAGTAAACACTTTCTGTTAGCTAGCTGAGTTTAATTACTGCTCTGCTGCTTTCAGTATTGGCCACAAATGCCTTGGTCAGTTAGAAAATCTTGGAGTTTGCTAAAATCATTCCTCATTCTGCTAGAAGTGACAAGAAAAGGGTGGCTCTGCCAGTTTAAGAATCAAGGCAGACATTTACACAATGCTGTGTCTCAGTGTCTCCAGTGTCTCACATGAGTAAGAATTCTGATTAAGGCAACACCTGCCAGCGCCTGAGAATGGAAACCCATGGACCGGACTGGGAGGCCAGCTCTGTGAAAGACAATGGTGGAAAAGAAGCCTTGTCCAGACACAGTGTTCCCAGAGGGATGCTGAGTGTGTCTTCTGTTTTGTCTTTGAGCCAGACTCTGGATTTAATAATTGTGGCTGAAAGGGTGAAGAGGAGGGGGAGAAAGCAGTGTGTCTGGAATCCTTCATTAAGAAACAGGACTCTGGAATGTGTGCTTCATCACATTCCTGCATTTTTCCCTCTCCTTAAATGTGTCATTACATCAAACCTTGTCACAGGGTCCTTGCAGATCTGTTATCTTTACACTAGACAGGGAGTGGCTGCCACCTGCATCAGAACTACATGGAAAGATTTGAATGATTCTAAAGAATTTTAGTATTTTAAACAAAATGTCATTTTTTTACCTAGATCTTACCAGTTTCTCCATCTACTATGCACAGTGCTCTCCACTAAAAAAATCACATTAGTTCTTCCTATTTTTATAGGAATAATAAGCAGTTATGAATTTTATAAAATATAATATATTGAGAAGCATCTTCCTCCTGATATGAAGGCACAGTGAGCTACTTCTCCTCTGGACTTGCATCAGGCACACTCATGGTGATCAAATTCACAGGTCTCCTTTCTAGCATTAGAATTGTTTATTTTATTTTCCCACATGCTATTTCCAGATAGATTCACATGTATTAAGATGGGAAATTTACTACATGGATTTCTGGTTCTTCTACAAACTCTACCAGCATTGATGCTGAAAAGAACAAATATCCCTGAAACTGTAAAATGGAAACAGACTAGAAATAAGCTCCCCTGAGCAGTCACCAACCTTTGCAGAAAAAAAACCTCCAGTTTTTATTCTCTTATTCCTAGTTCTTTCTCTTGTTCCTGATGGACTCCTCAGCCTGTTTGTGTCACCTTGGCCTTATGATATGTTACTAGATTTAACTTGAACTAAATTTGATAATACTAATCAACTGCCATGACATCCTGGCAGAGCCAGTCATCCACCATTTAAAGTAAACAGACAAACAAAAACATGGATAGCAATGAGTAGCATTTAGGTCTAAAAGAGAATTGGTAACCCTTTTTTATGCTCAAATTACTCATGGCTGAATATTCTTTCCAAGAAAGATCTTGTAGTTTATTAAATAATACAATTTGAAGGTCGACTATGCCCTATGAAAAGATTCTACTGTCTAGTGTTTCTTTCAAAAATGAATAATCATTGACTAATATTTTGCTATCTAGAAATTTTACATAACAACCATCAGCTAGACATACCTGTAAGAAGCAGCTGCCTGGTGTAGTTTCATTTGTACTGCTTTCCAGCATGCCAGCTACCAATACCTGGGCCAGATCTCCAGTCACATATACCTTAAGTTTTAATGGTTACCATGGCAATGAGAGAAGGCATTACAAAATGCACAAGCTGTTAACATGTTGCAGAAGCCAAACGAAAGAGCTAAGAATAAACTTCTACAAATTCCTGATCATATCACATTTGAGGAAAATCACTGCTAAACCTACATGATGTCCCAGGGAAGCAGCTTGTTAATCTCAGCTCAAAGCTGCCCCCTCCCTCTATCACCCCTCCCTCCATCACCCCTCCCTCCATCACCCCTCCCTCCATCACCCCTCCCTCCATCACCTCTCCATCCATCACCACTCTCTGCATCACCTCTCCCTCCATCACCCCTCCCTCCATCACCCCTCCCTCCATCACCCCTCCCTCCATCACTCCTCCCTCCATACTGTATCAAGACTGAGCCTCCTCTCTGTTGAGGACTAGTGAGCATGTCAGAATGAGGAGGGGTGTAATGTTTGGAGGAGGTGGAAATGGAAGCTGAGGGAATAAAGAGTTACACTTCAAATCTCAGCTCTTTCATCAACTAGAAAGCAAGCCTGCATGTTTTCTAACAGGGATGACAGAGGAGAGAATTTAACTGAATCTAATTTAGATAAATCTAAATTTCAGTGGGTTAAAACATCGCTGGAGCTCTAGATAGATGAGATGAATGTCTCCTTTACTTTCAGTTTTTCAGAGAAAAGCCTAAAATTTGGGCTACAAGGAAACAAAACACATCCACCCATGTAATCCTCTTCCCAGGCATGAGATATTGTTTGCTGAGTAAAAGGTCTTTCAGAACAAAGAAAGCAGGCAAGGATTGTCCTTGGTTTGAGACTAGGAAGCCAGCCAGAGAAACAAGAAATGATGAGGGAGCATTGACATAGAGATTTTCTGGTTCTAGGATTAAGACAGCTGTACCAAGGTAGAGTTCTTTGCCCATTGATTTTCAAAGGTAGACACAAGCAGAGACTGGGGTAGTTAATGAGAGTGGCTAGGTAGTAAAACTCAAGTCTGATTCATACTGCTTCAGTGAAGGCAATCTGATTTACCAGTTAGTTTTCCTACCCAGGGTGGTGGAAGCCTATCTTTTCTGACCTTAAGACCCTTTATCCCATTTCTCTCAAAGCAGAGCTTTCATTTGTGCACACAGATCCTCTCTGCCTCTGCAGTATCATTCCTGTGCTGTGCAGTCCCCAGATGCCTACAGTCTAATCTCTGGCTTTGTCCTCATTTTCTTAATTTGATTCTCACTTTGGAAGGAGCTGCCTCTGTAGTGTGTGTGATGTGATTCTGCCCATCTCTGCCCTTTAAACACATGGTACACTTGAAAGTGTCCAGGCTTCGCTGGCACCTGTTATTTCCAATTCTCCCCATGTCATCACTCCTCCTAGACTTTAATGACCCAGCTAAATTTCATGACATCAGTGTCAGACCTTCCTCAGTATCCCGACATCTCATGTGTTTCAAGGTGTTTTATAGCCATCAAGCAAGCTCAATATCCTAGAACTTCCCTTTCCTTTCCCATCTGATTTTTAATTTTACTTCCCCAGTTAGATTTTAAAGTCTTTTATGACTTGGCTTCATCTTATTTTTGCAGTGTTCACTATACTTAAAACACCATAGTGTTCATGCTAAGTACCAATAAAGGCCAATGAGTTGACTTCTGTTTAAATCCCTAAAGGCCATGTTCTCCAGTGACACAGTAAGTCTTGAAATTGTATTTTAAGACCTGTTGTAAACTCTAAGACTGGAGTTATAGAGATATAGTAAATCAGGAACATGTCCACTGTGTGGTAAAGATGATATTCTTTTTACCAGTGATTCATAGAAGTGCAGAGATCTGGGGCAGGCAGGAGTTGGTGGTTCTTCTCTATTCCTTTTCAACAACAAAAAAAGGTCTTTACAATAGCGAATTACTTAGGGCCGTATATGCAATTTGATCAAGAAGAGAAAATAAGTTTCATGAAATCTATTTGATTATCACCCAGTGAGCTAACATGATGTGTTCATATTATTTTAGATTTTTCTGTAAGAGATTTTGTATGCAGTCAGTATACATAATATTGTCTGTTTATTTTATAGGGTATAAATTTTTGAATTTTAAAAAGTCCTTGTTTAGAAACAGACAATATCTTTTGGCTGTAATATCACTTCAGCTACAAGATGTCTTAGATCAAATCATTTTTAGAGGATACCCATTTATTAATTATTGTTCAATTGCTTTGAATGTATGGATTACAAAATGAAATAGTGCTTTTTCTGCCAATAAAAATCTCTCTAATTTAGCAGATGACTGGGACAGGGGACTATATTAGTTAGGACTTTTACAAAGGCCATAGGACAGGTGTGGAAACATAAGAATTTTTATGTTTCCTGGGACACAGGTAAGAATTTTTCAGAGTTCCATACAATATATACAGTGAATCAGATATCCAGAAGAATATGTAAAAATTGTGAAATAAAATTCTTTTCTCACAACTGTGACAGTCAAAGTAAAGCCATTTTCCATGAAAAGTAAATAGGATATATCACTAATGGTAAAATTTCAGAAAAGAGTATAGCCTCTTTTAAGTGAGTATAATATATCTTACAGGACTGAGTATGTATGAAAATCAAACTCATCATAGTTATCCTACAGAGAAGATTTCAGTGCACTGTTTCACAAGAAAAGACCAGCTGTCCACACAGCACTACATACATGAAAAGTACTGCTGAATAGGTAAGTACTGGGAACCACTCAATCTTCACATTCTTGAAACTCAACTTTCCAGTTTGCATATCAGTGTTTGATTTATAAATGATCTAAACAATTTGAGCAAAGTTTGGATTTGGCCCTCAGTTTCAGACTATAACTAAGACTTGTAGTCTAGACTCCTGAAATTCATGACACTTTTAATGCAAATACATTGTATCACAGAGTAAAGGAGAAATATAGAAGCTAGCTGAAAGTTTTCTAACTTTGAGACATCTAATTTGAATTTCTGTCCACTTATTTATTTGACCTTGGTATAAGACAGCTCAAGGAAAAAATTTTTATATTCTTTATATTAGAAGGAATGTAAGATATATATTCAAAATGACATGGAAAAGTGAGGGCTTGTCACTCCAATGATAATGGCAGAGACCTCACAGAAGAAAGGTCACAAACAAGTTGCTATAGTTCTCAGATACTCTTTATTTTCCTTCTGTAAATGAGAAGACAATCACTTTATTTAAAAAATTGTTGAGTGAAGACTCCACAAGGTCATTCCTAGATACTCATATTATCATTGTCCACTAGAAAGAACAATACATAATTTATCAGATGATTTTCATATATCCATGCATATTTTATTTTCCCATCCAGACACATTTGAGAAAAACCTAGGGTAGGCATATTATTGATAAACAAATCAACCGAGTTTCAGGAAGATGAAATGAGTGTCTCACATACCCCAAGGCAGCAGTTTAGAAAGAATTACTACATTATGTTTCTGCTATATGAGTAAAACAATTACTCCCTCAGCATTTGCCAAACAATCACATCACTCCATACCCAAGACCTTTGACAGACACCCTCAGGGTTACTGGCAAGGAAGGATGCACCCTGTGGAGCAGCCAAGTTCCTCTGCATCCCTGTTAAGATGCAGAAGTCTCTGTCCTCCCTTTTCTACCTGATAAACACAGAAGACTCTGTGAAATAGAATAATTTAATTTGAATGTAGAGAGCTAGAGGCTTCAGTGTACAAACAGGGAGTACAATGGTATTAACTTTTGACCCATCTGACTACAAGCAAGCATTTGCTAGAGAGATCTTTCAATGATGAATTGGCAAGACCCTTACAGATCACTAGCCTCAAAGCTTTGAAAGTTTCCATGTTGCCCACTGAGTCACACTCATCCATTCTTTAACAAGCTGGGGTTTGTTAGGCTCCACCTTTATTCATATACCACACCTCCAGCATGAAGCCCAGTACAGCACCTTCAGTTCTGTCTTCAGCTACCCAAAGAGAAGGGTTTCTCAAAGGAGCCAGAGCCAGCTATCTCTGCCTCAGATGGTATTAATGCCCATTCTCACATAGCTTTCAGTCTCCCTCAATTTGGGAATGTATTATATAAAAGTTTAGGCTTTTTTGGCAACTTTGTTTAATTCACATTTAAAGGGAGACTTAAACTCTAAAGGTTCAGAAAGATAACTTGAACATTTTTATATCTGTTCTGAAGCAGACTCCATGCCCCCATTGCCTAATCTCCTTCATTTTTCAATGCATGCAGATATTTGTCTTATAAACACTGCTGTGGATATAAATCATTTCATTAAGAATCTGTGCCACCTTACTAGAGAACAGAGGGAAATATCAAATGCACAGAATATAGGAGCGATCTGCAAGGCAGAAATGATATGTCTCTTTCCAAGAACAGGCAAAAGTCACATTTCCTATTGTACAATGATGAAACAGATTTCCACTGAGGCTGATGTTGCTTTGAAAGGTTTCTCATGGTTTTAGAAAATGCAGCATGGTAGACAAATTCTTCCCAGGAGTATATCCATAAGCCTAGATGAAGCAGAACATTAGTCAGAACTATAGCTTTGTCAAATGTCCTTATAGAAGTACTCAGGAGAGCAAGGGTTTATTTGTTTCAGATTGTTTAATCTTCAATACCTGGGTATATGTGTGGCTTTTAGTGAAGCAAAGAATCATCATAGTGAACACCAGACAGAGTGAAGCAAAGGTTCATGGGGAAGGAGACTGAAGAACAGAGAGTCATGGAGAAGAAAACCATAGAGCAGAGAGTTGTACGTGAAGGTCTCAATGAGACAGGGAGTCTTTGAGAAGGACACTTTAGGCCGTGCATACCCTCATGGATAGAAACCAATTTCAACAACAGAAAGAGGCTAGGGGAAGACCCAACCCTCAGGAGTTTCATTCAGTGTGGTTGACGTTTCCATAGTTTATTCAAAGCTGCTTTTGTCAATGGGTCAAACCACTTTCTAGAACAGAGCCCTCATGTATGCACTTAGATGATCTATATCTAGTTTCTTAGGCTTCCTTCTTCTAGTCAAGTTTACACTTAAAATGAACCATGGCAGACACATTTTAAAGATATTTAGATCTAGACTTGAATTCCTATGAAAATTGTTATTAGTGTCCCTTGTAGAAAGAATGGAAGGGCTTAAAAGTAGTTAGAGGAAGTTGTGTATGTGGTTCTTTCTCTCATGTTCCTGAGACACAGTAGTGCTGCATCTACTGAGACCCCAATACTTCTAACAAATAGATTTCTCTTGGCACCAAGAAAGGTAGAACCAATAACATAGAAGTTTTGTCATCTTTATTTTAGCTACTGAATTGAAATCTAAAGCCCAGAGTGAATCTGTGTTGCATAGGGATAAGAGTTTATTAATTCTCAAAAGATATGTAACTAAACTGAGGAATGAAATTGTTATTACCATTACCATACTACTTTCTGTCTTATGCAATGACTTATACATATGAAAATCTGACAGATTCCAACAGAAATTGCTTCTTGGGATGGCGTTTGTGACTTCAAGTCCAAGAGCCACTCCTGTCCCACATCTTCATGCAATATGACCTTTAAACAGACATCAACCTCTGTTATGTTATAGAGATTATATTAATGCTCTTAGTTACTTCTTAGTATTTTGATAAATAACAGTTTATTAATGGAAAAAATTAAAATAATAAATATTTTATTAGCCAGTTTTTATAATTTCAATTATATATATACATATTTCTTTTTAAAAATCTTCTAATTCAGTGGCATGGCATATACTTACAATGTTGCAAAAATATCACCAATACTTAATTCTGAGTGTTTTTTCCTATGTTCAAATCATTAAACATTGAACAAACACTTTTCATGTCCCCTCCCTGCTCATAGGTATTAAAGTATTTATTGTGTTAGAATTCACTGTTTGATCATAAGTGAAAGAATATCCCTTTTAAAATTTTTACTTATAAAATAAAGCCCTAACCAAACACTTGGCCCTTAGCAATGGCCCATAGCCTACCTGTCAAAGAAGCTGGACCCTATGGCAGCTAGATGGCCACCTTGCCTCTGCATTAACAATGGTCATGGCTCAACTGGTCAAGGATGCTGACAAGTTGACCTTGGGACATGCCTTTACCATTACCGCCCTGGTGAACTTGAAGAAGTTCTCAAGCATCCCGTTGATTGGTGGCTGAGTATGCCAGAATTAATCATTATTAGACTCTGTTGTTTAACACTGCCAGAATGACTTTCCAGGTGCGTTCAGCTCTGAATCTGGATACTCTACTGCCTGGAAGCATCAATGTATGACTGCTCTAGGATCCTGCCCCAGGAGCAAAGCATTAGGCCAGACTTGCAAGACATCCCATTGCCTAATGCAGAAGTTACCTGGTAAACTGATGGCAGAAATTTTGTAAAGGATAGTCAAAGGTATGTTGGAGGGGCAGTTACCACTGCAGAGGGGGTAATGTAGGTAGAGCTGATGCCATCTGGGATGTCTGCCCAACAGATAAAGACTGATAGTTCTAACTAAGCTATCAGGGTAGACGGTTAATATCTACACCAACAGCTAGTATGCATTTGCCATGGCATATGTGTATGAGGTAATATACAAGAAAAGGGAACTGCTGACTGCAGAAAGAAAAAGGATAAAAAATAAAGATAAGACCCTTGCTTTACTTAAAGCTCTATAGTTACCCAAGAAACTGGCCATTGTTCATTGTCCAGGACACCAGAGAGGAGATGGACCTATACCCAGGTGGAACAATCTGCCAGACAAAAACCACCCTGGCCAGTGGCACACCAGACTGCTGTACTTTTTGCACATGTACTGGTAGATCCTGGGGCACCTAATCTATCAGAAAATCCTCAGTATACTAAGGAAGATCTTTCTTAGATCAAGACTTTCTCCATGACCCAGTGCATAGACAAGTGGTGGAGTTCTACAGACAGTAAGATCATTTTTCCTCATCATCTAAGAAAGAAACCGAATACCAAAATCCATTGATCCTTTCATATGGAAACAGAGAATGCAGAACTTGATTAGACAGTTGATAATAAAAATTGAAGATATACAACAAAATATTGTAAACATCGTCACCAACTGCAAAGCCTGTCAGCTCACCAATGTTTTTGCCAACCCTAAAATCTCTAGGTCTTAACTCAGGGGAAAAAAGCCTGGGCCCTACTGAGAAATAGATTTTACTAAGATAAAACCTGACAAGTATAGTTACAGGTATCTGCTAGTGTTTTTAGATACTTTTTTCAGGATGGTGTTTCCCACCAAATATGAAACAGCACACAGATGGTGACAAAGAAGGTACTTGAAAACTTCCTGCCCAGGTATGTATTTCCAGCTATGACAGGGTCAGACAGTGAGCCAGCTTTTGCGTTCCAGGTAAGTCAGAGTTTAGACACCTTTCTGGGGAGTGATTAGAAGTTGGACTATGCATACAGACCCCAGAGTTTAGGGCAAGTAGAAAGGCCAAGCCATACTCTGAAAGAAAGCATAACAAAAGTGATCTTGGAAACTGGCACAGACTGGGTGGCTCTCCTTACCTTCACCTTGTATAGGACCAGGAACTCCCCATATCAGATGAGGCTAAGCCCATTTGAAATTATGTTTGGCATCCCCTCCCCTATCATCCCCAACATCCAGGACGATATGATGGCAGAACTAGATGGCCAAGATATTCTTGATGCTATATGAGGGGCTCAGTGGGCCCACAAAGAAGTGTGGCTGAAGTTCAGGACCCTCTATAAATCCGGTGTTCCTCCTGGACCCCACACATTTCAAGCAGAGGACTAAGTCTACATTAAGAGACATTGTCTAGGGTTGTTGGAACCCAGAGGACTCTATATCATTCTGCTGACCATGCTTACAACGTAGCTACCTGGGTCCACCATTACCATGATATGCCAGTGGATCCCTTCACACTCAAAGAAGATTTCCCCAGTAAAAATGAAATGTATAGAAAGATACAGACAACCCCCTCTTAAATTCCAAGTGCAGCAAAAGCAGTAGCGTGGCTCCTACTGATGATTTTACCTGCTGAAACTAGAGCCTTGGGATATCCACATACACCTGGGAATCAGACCAGGATGATCATAAATACTGAAACAGGATCCATGACTAACAGCAGCACCTCTTCCACAATGGCTCCCCCAAAGACATGGTACTTTGATCTTTTTGATAATTTATGTGACCTGGTGGGAGGGAAGCTGGAATCCCTTCTCATACTAGTTTTGTTTCTCAGTTTTGGACCTTACATAGTGAACAGATTAGCACAATTTATTTTAAAAAATAACTAATAGCCATTCAATTGATTATGATGTTTCAATATCAACTGCTTTCAAAAAAGGAAAAGAAAACAAAGAAAATTAGATAAAATTAAAAGACAAAGGGGTCCATGATTGAAACTCTCAGGGAACCAGTCAGAAGGAAAAATGTAAAGACTTTTTCTTTTCCTTTTTTTTTTTCTTTTCTTTTTTTTTTTTTAAAAAAAAAAAAAAAGAAAAGAACATATAGTGCCTGAGGTCAGGTCCCAGTTCTAAGAAGAATCTAGGAAAAAAATCTCAGGAATGTGCCTGACAGACAATAGATTCAAAACCTAGTTTCATCCAGAAAGTTTAACCAATTGTTTCTAAGAATTACTCTACTTTGTGCCCCTTTACCCAATCCTGGAATTTGTTTAACCCCACTTAGATATTTTTTCCTTAAAAACTGTTTTACCCCTGAGCTCAGGCCCAAATTTCCTGTGCTGTGTCAGAACATGGGATTTCAGCATGGGTTCAAACCTGTCCAGAAACAATAACCTGACCTTTGTGTGATTGCATTGGAATCCAGCTCCCTGATGGTCTTTGGGAGTCTCTGGACATGGGTACCACAGACTGCTTTCCCTCTAGCACACAAAAGTGTTAGGAGATGAAAATGAGCAGGGTTTTTTTGAGAATCTTTTGGAAGGTCCCAAGGCTGATGTCTATGAAGAGTGACTCTTCCTAGAATTTGTCTTCATACTGGGCTATGGTTGATGCTACATAAATACCAGGGTGAAAGGAAGGTCAGGAGCAGCTGACCCTGGCAATCCCAGTCATGGAATTAAATGGCCCTGGGTGTAGAAAACTAAAGACTTCTTCACTGGCAGTCACAATTTTGCATACATGAAGTACTCACTATTTTAGACTTTTGAAATATCCACCTGTCAATGACACATAATTATCTGTGTAAATGTTGGATGCTACTACTACATCAAACAACAATACTCTGTGAATGAATTAACAATTTTATCTTCCATAGAAATGATTGTATTCATCATAGACAAATTTTTCTGTTCTTTATATTGTTTAGGTCATATATTATTTTATTACACTTATTTATTTATTTATTTGGCTGGTTGTTTGTTTCTATGAGATGGAAGCCCTTTCCAAATCTTTTTCTCAGGAAAAAAAAAAAAAAAGAATTATTTTCCACTGTTAATTCTCTTTTTCCATTGTGGAGCCTGGGATTGGAACCGGGGTCTTCTGGTTAGGCAGCAAATATCTTGATTTTTCTGAGCCTGTCTTGTAAAAAGTTTTTAAACTTTTAACTTTATTTTGGTAGATGAGAAGAAACTCTCATTTCAAGTGATCTTTGGTTATATTAGCAATTGCTCCTAATTATGTATTTGAAAAAATATTCTTGTATGGAAGAGAGCTATTAACCACTTAAAGATACTTAATTTCCATATACAAACAACAAAAACAGTCTCAGCAGGCTGCATTTATACATTTATGCATATACATAGCTGCATATAACAATTTAATAAAAAGAGGCTATCACCATGAGATTTTGGGAATATGGGAGAAATTGGTTAGGGAGCACTGGGGGAGGAGTAGAAGACAGGAAGAGGGGAAAAGACGCAATTATATTTCAATTATAACATATTTTAAAGGACAAAAGGTTAAATAAATACTTGATGACAAAAATATAAAATTTTTCATTTTATATTTAAAAGACCTTTGAAAATGTCCATTATTTAGTTCCCTGATGATGTTCTAATAAATTGCCATAAATATAGAGTCTAAAAAGGAACACACAATTTTTCTTTTATAAATTTAGAGGCCATGTGTCTAAATGGGAGGCTTATTTTGTTGTTTTTGTTTCTACAGGTTCTGATAATCTTTGCCATGGAATCTTCTTCCCCCTTTTCTTGCTTGGGATAGCAAGTGAAGTACTTTTCAAAGCCCATGCCCTCACTCTCTCTCTTTTGACAGACTCTTTCAGAGAGAGGAGTTCTTGGAGTTTGGTTATCTTTGGTCATCTAGAATAATCTCGCATTTTAAGATTACATGATTGACTTTGCTACTATCATCTACACCTGGAAATATAATCCAGGCTTATATAATCAAAACAGACACTTTCTGGCTTCTAAAAATGTAAGCCATGATCTTAAAGAAATCTTGTTCAAATTCTTTTGTTCCTTATGAAACAAAGATAGGATAATAAAAATGACTGGCTTAACTGTTCTTTGGAAATTTTTGATATTTTCTACATCCGTAGTGTTTTGTTCTTATTTCACCCTATTCACACAGTAGACAGGTCAGTTTCAGCCTGTTTAACCTCAGTAGAATCTCATTTCTAAGTCAGAATTGATTCATACTTTTGTTTTTATTTGTATGGTTTATATACCATGATGAATCACTTTCTCACTACAAATTTTTATTAGATTTTTCTCTATGATACTTATCCTCCTCTCCAAAATCTTCTCAAACCCACATCTCTTTCCTACCCACAAAATTTGTCCTTTTCCTTCATCAAGGCTAATTTGTTGCCCAAATATTATTGGATATGTGCTCTCAAATTAGAGCAAGGTTGACTTAGCTAAATGCTGCATTAGTAGAGAAAACCACATTTTCTTGCCCAGTAACTCAATGCCAAGGGCTCTGTGCTTAGGGCTAAAATTATATACTCAACTCCACACTCCACGGTAGGCTTTGGTGTGCTGGAATCTTCACAGGTTTGTTCAACTGATATTTTTGTGTTTTGATTTTTTATTAATTAAATTTTTTCATCTATTTTAAATCTTGAATGTAGTTTCTCCTTTCTCCCCTTCTCTCATTTCCTTCCCCCTCAACTCCCCCTCCCATCCATTTCTCCTCTGTTTCTGTACAGAAAGGGGCAGGCCTCAAAGGAGTGCCTACAAAGTATGCCATTTCAAATTGAGGCAGGACTAAGCCCATCCCCTTGTATTAAAGCTGGAAAAGACAACCCAGTATAAGAAGTAGGTTCCTCCATGCCAGCCAAAGCATTAATGATAGCCCTCCAACCTTGAACTCTTCATCTTTTGTTATCAGACTGGTAACAACCCCAAATGTCATCAGAAAGCCTTCATCCAGTAACTGGATGCAAACAGATGCAGAGGTGCACAGCCAAAGACTGGGCTAAGATTAAGGAATCCATTGAAGAGCGAGAAGAAGGATTATACAAACCAGGGTGTTCAAGCTCATCATCACAAGGGAATATACAGAAACAACTAACTTGGACTCATAAGAACCCACAGACTCTAGATTAACAGCTAAGGACCCTGCATGGGAACAACATAGGCCCTTTACATATCTATGACAATTATGTATCTTGGTCTACTTGTGGGACAGCTGATAATGTTTTAAAGAGTAGAGTGGTAGTAGCAGATAGAAAATGAAATTTGAAATGTTCTATAGGTAGTTTTTCTAAGATAGCTGACTTTCAGATGTGGTTGCTCATTTATACTTTCTCCATGGTAATACTTAATTTTCCACCCACTCATTAATCCTTGCCTTATTGGTTCCCTGCCAGAAGAGCGTTTTCTCAAGCACTAAATAAGCGCAATGACAGAGGAATCTCCAGATTTATATATTATTTTTTCTATCTATACACAATGAAAAGGGATTATGAACTGCAGGTGTTTATAATGCATTCTAAGTTTGCCCAACCATAAAAAATAGAGAGCTCTGTTTTCCTTTCCTCAAGACAACATACTTTTATTTGACTTCTCTTGATTTTAGGTTTCAGAATGATGTATCTTGTTTCTCACAAGTGACAGTAATTACAGAAGCTGAAACTCATATGTTTTTTGTTGATATCACTCTTCTCACATTTCAAATGTTCTGATGGAATAAAAATGTATTAAATGAAAGTTCAAAGCTACAAAAATTAAATGATAATTGACCAATTTTCTTGTCAAAGTACATACAATTCAATGACCATAAGTGTAATCTTTATGCCAATGGGTTATTTTGGAAAATAGAGAAATTATTTGGGATTCCCAACCTCTAGAAATTGTAACTCATGCTGAACAATAAACCTCCGAATATCACCATTTTTTTTTACCAGTATTTTAAAATTTGCAAAGACACAGCAACATATATTAGACAGTCAACCAATGTGGTATGTTTGAGCTGTAGTGTATAAGCAGTAAGTACAGCAGAAATTAATGGCTTTAAAGGCCAGAAAAGATCTACGCATTATTCGGTGAAATTCTTATTTTATCTAAGAACTTAGGAAATGGAGACTCCATAATTTATATGAACTTACGTTGTAATTTAATTTTGTAATGTTAGGATGAAAGTTGCTTTCTTCTATGTTTAACCCTTGCAGTGCTATCAAAACCCAAAAGCTTGGGTCCAAGAACAGTTATTCATCTTCTTTAAGTTCTGGTTCTATGCTAAAGATTGGACTAACTAGAAGAACCTGTGCTTGCACTTAATGAATTTAACTTAAGCAGCAAAATTGTCTTTCAATAGAGTTATCAATAATATTAGGTGGTTGGTATTTAAAAGCAAGGAGAAATTGTGGGCATCCAAAATATTTTTCTTATTCAACAAGAATACATTGTTATCTTTAAAGCTAACCATTCTGTTCCCATAGTCCACATAATTCTAAAATTATCTTTGAGAAAATCATACTTAGGGAAGTTTTTCCAGCTAACTAACATCTTCGTATGGCCTCCCTCCACCATGTACAAGGCTGTGGCTATCTGGAATCCCTTGCCAATCTTACAATATTCTCTGATAACAGGTTAACATCCACCTACTCCTTGTAAGTCAGCTTATGCTAATTTCTTCCATGCTAGTACACACTGTTTACTGACTTTTTATTTAGTGTGAGGTTTGTAATTACTTGTTATATAAATTCTCTGCCTTATGTACACCTTCTAGGACCACTAGGGAAATGCTAAATATTTTACATACTGCATAGGTTTTATCACTCATGTAGAGGGAGGACCTTCATAAGATATAAATAGACAAGAGACTAGATCATGGATGTGATACTCCATCACAGTCTTCTCCAAACTCAAAGCAGCATCTACCAACAACACATCCAGTATGGTACTTCCCAACATCCTGAAATCAGTAATGATGATTCACCCATTATAACTCAAAATCATCAGATAGTAAAAGTATCATAAATGAGCAACTCCTTGCTAGGGAACACAATCACCATCATCCCTATTATTCCACAAGCCTTATTCCTTACCCATCTTTTCATTCATTTTACAAGTATTTATCTTAGAAAATCTCTTCCTAAGATGTACTACCATGTCATTAACAGACATGGTCATCCTGGAGGCCTTGGAAAGAATTCCTCAGTCTAATTAATACTTGCCCTAGTGATGGAATCTCAGTGACTGTCCAATTTAGAAATATAAAATATAGCTCACAGCTTTTCAAATCTAGACTTATATCCACCTGAGCTTATGATTAAAACACTGCCCATTATTCTAGTAGGCCTATTTTATCCTGTAATCAGTTTATTCTACTTATCAGCCATGTCTGCTGTGCAAACTATCAGATTCAGAGTAGAGATGTGATTTATAAACTAAGAAGTCACCAGACTTCTCCCTACCACCACACTAAAGTCGTCTGTGCAATACTTTGTTCTGTTGTGTGCTGTTCTCTGTACACACAGCTTTGATACTCAATACCTTGTTGTTTCAGCCTTGATGCACATTCACATGTCACGGCTTATGTCTAAAATGCTTACACAATCCTGGCTCTGCCTTTCAAGACAAGGCAAGCATCACTTTCTAAAGCAAGGTTTCAGTTTGCCCTCAGTCATAATTTATGTTCCTAGCCTTTAACCGGGCATAACTCCTTCTGGCAGGAATTGTCCTGTAATCAGACATACATTCTGGCTAAGTACATAGCGTAGCTCTGAAACTCAGATTTCAAAGATGCTACCCTGCCCATGATGGCTTCCTTATTCTCAATGTCTTGATAGAGGATACTTCTTTCTAGTTCATGGCATTATATGTATTTTCATTTTCTATTCTCATTTCCTATGAGACTAATGCCAAAGGACATCATCGCAATATGCTTCTGAAAAAGTATGCATAATTTAGTAGGAATAATACAACCATATCTTTTTAAGTTTTTAGAGGTACAATGTTTGCTGGGAAGCAATAGTTGTGCCCACAGGGTCAGTAGCACATCTGAAGACCATACCAACTCTTGTCTATGTTTCATTTCTAATTTTCACTTTTGAGTATAATCATATAATAAGATAATTGTCAGATTTTGAAAGCATTTTTAGACATTTTTAGATGTTAAAATAACCTTGAGGGTAAGCCATGGCAGTTGCTATTCTTCTTTATGTCAAAGAACACCTAATTTTCTGAGAGTTCTGGTACACAAAATACTTTGTTAGGTTGCCTCTCTGTAAGGAATAGCCTTGCTTATGTGTGCAAAACTACATTGCATTGCCTTTATTCTCTTTCCCCAAACAGTAAATTCTCCAGCTAGAAACTGATAGATAATAGAATAGAATAAGTTTTGCTTCATGATCCACATGCTAGCCTCATTGGCTTCTCCTATATCAAATATGCAAAGAAAATAAACATTGAGTCAACAGAACTTCCTTCAGCAGATTGCTTTTCTCCTTCCCTTCTGTATTTATTTCCATGGGTATATAAAAAAGCACTAAGGTCTAAAGATGTATATGTTTGTGAAACAAAAACACAATATACATAAAATAGAAAGATAAATAAGCAGACCTACTTTAATTATGAATAGAATTTATGTTTATGATGAATTATAATGTCAGACTTCCATCTTATAAGGTATCTTTCCTTTTTATCAAATCATAACTATTCAGTAGAACCCTACATAAATTCTTTCAATCATGATAATTTTGACCACAGACTCAGCATTGATAGGTTAATAAGTCTCTTTTTCCTCTCTCTCTGTCTCTGTCTCTCTGTCTTTCTCTCTCATTTATGAGAAGTGTTACCTGGTAGTCAGTAGAGTAAATTATGATTTTTGGTAACAAAAATCTGATACAGAGATTTCACTTAAAATTTGACATAATTGAACACAATGATATTTGTTTCCTTTTTAATTGTTATCTTTAAGTGTGGCATTCTTTAAAAAAATATTGTTTTTCTCTACTTCTTAAAAAGCAAATTTTGGGGGACACACAAGCAAGAACTTGTTCTATTCTATATTATACTGAGATCTTATTTAATCCACTGTGTCCTTGTGACTAAACAAAATTTATGTTAACAAGGCTCTTCATTGTGCTTGCTAGACAGTTTCACAATGGGGTGAGTCATTCCTAAAGGTGTTTTTTGTGGGATTAGAGAGCTGATGGTTGAAGTTCAACTACTCACCCTTTCGGGAGTGAAGGGAGAAGTTAAAGACTGAGTTCACCCCACATCGGAGGTTATAAAAATTTGTCATAATCTATGGTTTTCCTGGATTCTGCTAATTATTTTACTCAACCATGCTATTTGAGGGGATAGTAAGAATTACAAAATGTATCACAAGTTTGGTACAAGTATTGACCATCTGAGAATAACTAAACATAATTACTCCTGGAGGAGCAAAGTTTAAGGGAGATGTATGCTTTTTAACATGGTGATAAACCTGGTCAGTTAACACTGGGAGTTGTGTGTACTAGTGTACATAATCTAGCAAAGATAAGACTGTTATTCAAATGCAGGTAAAAAATTGTATAATGTAGTAAAATTAGGTGGTTTGAAAATAAATGCTATGATGTCATCCAGTTTCTACCACCTACTTAACCAAAGTTAAGAGGAGCCAACAGTTTGGCTTTATTTGTAGTTACTCCAGAAAATGACCTAAATTTGGAAAAAAAAAAATGCAGGGAATAATATAAATATAAACTCAATTCATGAATTGCTTAGTTCAGACCTTCTGCTTGTAACATGTTCATTGTGGGTGAGATTTCTTCTAGTAGAAAAAACTGCATACAAATTAGAGAGGAGAAAATATAAAATGGGTGTAGACCATGTGTAATTTTAGCATGAGCTAGCTCCCAATTTGGATTCAAACAGATTTTCCTGTAGCTTTTAAAAATACTTTGTCTTTCTGTACAGCTTTTTGTGCTAATGTGTTCATTGGTACACTAGGCTGAATTTGGTCTCTTTCCCAAATGTGGTGCTGCCTTCTTTGAAATGTCACCATTCTAGATCATGCATGCACAGGACATTCTGAGATTCATTCTTATTAGTTATATGGCACTAAGATGAGAACTCCTACCAGATCTCCAAAGAAAACCAAATCATATTGAGAAGGAATTGGCATTGGTCCCAGCAGCCACTTGAATTTGATTAGAATAGATTAGGTAGAAGTCAGAGGGGTCATCAGCCTGTAAACAAGGACCTTATCCTCAAGATATCAAATTCCTCATCTCATCTGTTCCTATGATGAACTGATAAGAATGCCATTTGAATTCACAGACGGATCTTGACCTTGGAGATGGAAAGAGCACCCCTGAAAAATGAGCTCCCAAAGAAAACTGTCTCAAGCAATTTCTATTTTTTCTTGCCTGTTTCATAGACTTCCAGAGATTCATATTTTCTTCCATTAATTTCAAACTTGTACAAATTAGCACCATAATAAGGTGTAAGCTGAACAATAGAACAAATTCCTTTATTTCAATCAAGTGTTTTCTTTTGTGTCCTAGTTGCTAAGGACTTACACATGCAATTCTGGCATTTCATTTTAATGGTAGGAACAAAAATCCATCATTTAGGATTTTTTCCAAGACAGGGAATCTGAAAAGTTTATTCTGATCATTAATCAGCCCCCTCTAATTAAGCACAGTTATATCCCATCATCATTGCTGTAATTATTGATTGATTAATCTTTCAACTATTAATTAAAAGTCTTAATTAAACTTTAGCTGGTTTTATTTCAGCTAAGAGTATAATTATTATGTGATTTTCCTGTTACATGCAACATGTCCCACTTGTCCCATGGTATAGTTTCATTTCAATAGTGAGTAATCACATATAAAAACACTGAGAGTGAGTATAGTTATGTCTCCTTAAGCAATTATTACACACTAATGTTTTTGTCAATATACAGGCTCATGGTTAAAAAAGTAAGGTTGAGAAAGCATTACAGAGTGGAAAAGTATGATTGAAATTTTTGATCCATAAGTAGATGGTAATTTTCCCACTTCACTCAGAAACCAATATGAGAACCCAGACTAAACAAAGAAAAGTCAAATTTAGAAGCCAGTATATCCTAGGATGGGAAGATACTGACAAGAAACCCATTTCCCCATTGTAAACGATTGTCCAATATAAAGCTATGGCCATGACAAAGAATATTGGTTCTCAGAGTTCTGACCCTTCATAGACTTTAAGGTTTATGCAACCTGTCTCACTACAGCAGGATATGTAAGCAATCCTAATACCTCTGAGCTTTATCTAAAATCCAAGAATCGTCTGTTTATTAATGAAATAAGACTGTGTTGAACAAAGGGTTATGGGTCAAGCAAAAGTCAAAACTTTTGAAGTTCTGAGGCTTCCTACAGGGTCAATTGTTGAACCACATTTAATCATCATCACACATTAGACATTACAGGTTGCATAAACTTCTATAGAACAAAATCTACTGAGGGAACTGGCCACAGGTGTAAAACTACAAAAACCTGTGCCATGGGTTTCTAGTTTCAAGAGACTATTTACCATTCTCTGTAGAACATACTTAGAATCTGGTTGGTAACAGCAGCAGCTTTCTTTTCTTTTCTTTTCTTTTTTCTTTAGCAAAGAAGGGGTAAGGTAAGAGGAAAGTAAAGGTTTTGTAATACCATCATCTTTCACATTCTTTATTTCACTTTCATTGCATTTTACAATCAAAAGCAAGTTTTAGTTTCTATAAGAAAATTCAAAATAAAAAACCTTTTGAAATACAACTTGTTTAACTTTGGGAAGAGAGTAAGAAAGATAGAAAAGAAAGAAATATAAACAAGTTTATAGGTTTTAATAAACTGACCAAATTCTGAGAAATTGGGAAGTACACATGGAGTGGACACTTTTGGATCAACAAAGAAGATATTTTGAACAGACATTTTGCTTCTTCCTGAAAAAACAAAACAAAACAACAAACCCTATATTCACTGTGTGTTTAGCCTTATCAAGGCATTTCAGCTGAAAAATCAAATGAAAATTACAGCTATACAAATGCCACTTGCTGTGAGCTAAGTCACCCAGATTGCTAAATATACACACCCAGTTTCCTGGCTTCCTGGCATGAGAAAATTCTACAAGTTCAGGATTTTTTTCTATTAAAGTGAATCTCGCCTGTTCTTCACTTGTACATTTTTTAAATCTACAAATTTACAGAAAGCAAGTTCAAAAATATTCAGAAACACATCATGTTTGTGCTGAAGAGGTACAGTGTTTGTTGTAATTATTGTTTCCTAAATAATATTGAGTCAGCTACTTAGATGACCTGTGTGATATTCAGTACTATAAACAACTTAGAGAACACTTGAAGTGACTGAAGGCTCTTAGGTCATATGAAAACACTTGGCCAGGTTGCAATAGGGACTTGAACACATAAGAATTATGGTAAATATGCAAGGCATCCTGAACCATCTCTCTACATCTAATCCACAGTGTTAGGTCCTCCAAGTCATGATTAAGGACTTCTTCTATTTACTTTTATAATCCTCAATTGCTTTCACCATTGCTCTATAATTACTTTATTGAGATATTATAGAAATTGAATATTAGTTAAGTGTACTCTTAAGTATTCTATTTTTTGACAAAATAAATGAGGTTTTTTTTTAAAAAAAAAAAAGATTAATAAATAAACGGAATAAATTCACCATACACTTGAACAAATTTTGCAGCTTCAACTGTATTTACCAGATAACATGCTTTGATCATAAGAAACTGGAAATGTGAAACTTGTTTTCCTTTACTGAAAGGGAAACCTTAAAGTAAATATAGAAGAAAACTAATATACTTTGCACACTTTAATTTTTAAAATCTAAATTCTTCATCATTTCTAGTATCTGCAACAACTTTAAATGAAAATGTCAATTTTATAGATGAACAAATATGACCTAAGAAAGAGTCAAAACTTCAACTCAAACACATTAAACATTTAATACGCCATAACATTCCTGACACTGTTCAGAAATGGGCAAGAATCCACTTGTGGGTGGTGATGGAATAATCTACGACATTTAAATGTCAGAAACTCCTGTAGTACCTAGTTACTAAAGCTAAATTAGCCAAGCTCATGAAATTTGAGCTTCTCTGCCTGTAACCTGAGAGCAAAACATACCAGAATGGTTATTTAAAATCTGCTATCCTCTAGTATAGTATGTGCTCTGTGAGTTTGGTGCAAGACACTAAGCCAATGCTGTCTCATTTTCAACACCATGCTTCTCTAAGCTTACTAGTGTTGCTCACAGTTCAGGTTCTGCTCCTGTTCTTAGTGACCCTGCATAAGTTATCACCCACCTGACCTACTCTCACCTCTGTGTTTTAGGTCTGACTGGATCTTGCCACTTGAAATAAACTTTGAAATTCTACAAGCACATCTCTTGTGCTATGATGAGCAAAAACCAGTGCAGAGAGGGTTAAGGTCTTGCCTGTGGTAGCTCTGCTAATTACTGACATAATCAGGTCTCCAGACTCTGGTTCAGAGTGCTCTCCACCCCTCCACATTGTCCCTCAAGCTAACATTTGCCCTACATTTTGTGCATGGTTGTCATGAGGATCAAATACGATTAAATACGGGGAAGTGTTTTAGAAGTGCGAAATTATGCACAAGAGCAAAACCTGACTATTAATGGGCTTCCTACATGACGTCTTTGGTTAGAAATGGAGATGTTATTTAAAGTGGCTTAAATTTTTAATTTTTTTTATATATGGAGATGCTATGAGTTACTTTCTGTTTCACACTGAGAATATGGCAGGTGTTGAAAAGGAGTCCACAGTGTGCCTTGTCATTTACATCATATGAAGCTCTACTATGAATAGGGCTTAACTGGTGCTTAGATGCTCAGAATCAAGAACCAAAGAGAAAAAGTGAAGAATGCAGGAAGGGAAGTGGCCTGACAAGGACCTGATATTTAAGCTCTAACAGGGGACAGGGCAGTTTAATGTCTCTGGAAAATATGAGAGTCAGGCATCATTTGATCCTGTAGCATTATACACAGGTGCCCACCAAGGGTCCTATCCACATTCTTTTTACTCAAATACCAGAGTTGTTCTAAACAATTGATCTTTCATGTGTATGTGTGTGTGTGTGTGGTATATATTGTATATGCCTTTGTGTGCATGTATGTGCATGTTTGTATATGGTATGTTTATGTATTATATGTGTGATGCATGATGTACATATGTGCTAAATAGCCATGTGGTATATGGTGTATTCATGTATTGTTTTCATGTATTATATGTGGGTTGTTGGGCATCAGATGTTTGTGTGTGTGTGCTGTGTTTGTGTTATGTATAGTATACATAACACATGCATTGAATGTGTGTGTGGTATATTAATGTGTTATATGTGTGGTGTATGAACGTATGTGTATACATGTATGCATGTGTAAGGTCAGAAATGATGTCCTCTCTTAACTTTCTGCCTTAATTTTTTGAGACAGGATCATTCATTGAGGCTGGAGCCAAGTGATTCAAACAGGCTAGCTGAGTAGAAAGAAACAATGATCCTCACGCTCATACAAGGATGCAGTTACAATCTCTGTGTAGCTTGAACCAGATTCTGCACATGGGTGCTAAAGATCTAAACTCAGTTTCTCATGCTTAACTAAGAATCCTCCATTCAGCTCTCACTAGCACTTAGGACGAGAAGCCTCTCACAGGAAGCATAAGTTTCCCTGTTCCTCAAAACCAATGTTCTAAGGATTTGAATGGAACCTGAGAAAAGCAGTCTCCCATGCTGGCTGCTGTGGGAAGACAAGCCTGCAAGCTCACACCGTGCTCCCTGAGGTAAGGATGACAGAGCATACAGAGAAGCCTGGCCTCAGCTGGTGCTGTTTTCTTCCCAAGTGAATGCTGCCTCTCAATGAAAGAGCTGTTTGAAGGAAGCCAAACAAGAGCTAGAAAAGATATTAGTATTCAATCAGCACCCACAGACCTTAAGTTCTCTCCCAGATTTCTTCCCCCAGACTGTCAAAAATGCCTTGCTACATCTTCCAGCCAGGCAGTGAGCTCACAGCTGTATACTCCAGCTATGCTTGTGCCCATGTGACTTCCTGTGCTTACTTTCTAACCTGTTAAAATCTCGTAGAAAACCTGAGCCATTATGAGATCCAGGGATCCCCAAAGAGATTGTAGGCCAGTTATACAGAACACTCTGTCATTCCAGGAGATGTTGTATGTTGATGGCATGATATGAGAGATTACAGAATTACAACATATAGACCCAATTTTATACCAAATTGTACAGTTTATGCTTAAATATGTCGAAAGTAACTGTTGTTTTTAAATAAAAAAAAAAAAAAAAAAAAAAAAACTAAAAACACTTAAGAAGCCATAGAAGAATATGGCTTGGAATTATTTTCTAACATATTCAGGTATGTAACTTACATATACTACTAAAATCACACAGTCTCTTCACCTAAATGCCTGTTCATTTCATGAGATCCAATATTGAATACTTCACGCAGCATTTTTCCTCAAAGTGGGCTTCAGAGGGCTATTCTTCATTCATACTCATTAAGAACCTCTAACACTCAGTACATACTGTTTCCTTTGTGTTGTATTTTATAAGTGATTGTCATATCTCACTAACTCACTGCAACATTCTGATGCCAGAATATAGATTTCATCTAGTCTAAATTAGAGTTCAGCTGAAGAATTTTCCAAGTCAAAACCAGACACAAGTGAGCATTCATACACATTGTTTTATTATTTGGTTTTGTTTGTTAGTTTGTTTGCTCTTTGCAGCAGATTTGCAAAGTGGAGATATCAAGTGCATTTGACTAGGAAAATAAATTCTCAGAAAGTTAAAAAGAAAATGTTTCAATCTTCCATAGTCTTTAAAGGATTCCTAGCATCCTTTATGATGTATGAAAATTAATGGAACTTTATGCTGCCCTTCATAGAGAGTCACAGGCATGTTGTCTCCACTACCTAATGTCACATTACTTCCTATGACTCATAACAGCTGACTTGTGCACTGAAGCCAGAAGGTCCAGACTTAAGGCATTTTCCTGCTGCTTACTAGCCCAATGCATATCTAACCCTCCATTTCATTGCTTGTAAAGTGAGCGGATGCTTGCTCTACCTCTCTCGTAAAGTTTTATAGGCTCAAATAAAATAATGAATGTGGAAACACTTACCATAGTTAAGTACTTACTACAGTTATTAGGACCATGAACTTTGGAGTCAGATATTGCTTAAATACTTGTATGTCCCCCTCATTTGCATAAGCATTGAGAAAATTAACTTTCCCTTCTGTTGTTGTTTATATCTTTAGAATAAAATCATACTTTCTTTTAAATATTTGTTTTCGTGATTGAATTTACAATTTAAAATAATGAGTGACATAATAAATAATATACCTCTTAACTATTTGATCAGTGGGAGGATTTGGATTATTGTTTATTTACAGACCATGTTTTTGAAGTATCATCAGTGTAAATAAGACAAACTCATCTGTAGAGACCCAAAAACAATGTCTTATTTGGAACCTGTAGTTAACTGTAGAATCAGGCTCTAGTGTACCTCACAAGTTTCTCATGTGAGTTGGTTTGGCACCCATTTGTGTGCTAAGAAATTGCCATGATAAAACTTTGGTCTTTTCTCCTTCACAAATTTAAAAAGGTTCTACGTGCCTTGAAAATATTGCAGTGTTCTTCCTGGTTTTTAATCTTAAAAGTTCAAATTGAGTTCTAGTTTATTTCTTTAAGTAGGTAAATTGTATATGTGATGTAACCATTCTCAGATACTACAACACACATAATTGTTAATATATCCTGTATTATAATATATAAAAAACAGTAAAATATCATCTTCTGAAAGTTACATAAAGGAGTAACTTTATGAAAATTAAAATAGAAATGAGTGAATATCCATCTTTAATTATTTCCTATTTAATTGAAGATTAATTTGACATGCCATAGTAGAGAATCCCTGAAAGAAAGGAAGAGAGTCAAAACTAATGCCAGATTTGGAGCAATAAGTAAAGTACCAGTTAAATGATTAAAAATGTATTCTATTTTAAAAACTTACTTGTTTCCATATTCAAGTTGTTCTCAGAGATCAGTCTATATGATTGTCTAAAGACAAATGGTAAGCTCTGAATACATACATTAAAGAAGCATTATTTGAACAAGAAAAGTAATATTTAGAAAGGTATGTGAATATGATTATATATACATGCATAAAATAACAATTAGTGAACAAAGGGGCTGAAAATCTAAAGGAGAGTAGTGAAGGGGTGTAAGAGCAGAAGGATCTAAAGGAAGAAAAGAGAAGGGAAAAATGATGAAATTATATTAATCTCAAAAATAAAATAAAAGCAAGTTTTTATTTGTAGAGAATACCAGCAATAAAATGTATATCATCACCTTTCAAAGAAAAAAAATGAAGTGGAAGATATCAATAATGGGAATAAAATGCAAGCCATCAACTAAACAAATAAAGACTCTAATATCTAATATTTCCATGAGTGGAAAACTCTGAAGAGGAGGCTTCTGACTTTTTACCCTCTTGGCTAGAAATCAGTGGAAGACTACAGAACCAAAAATGAACTTGTTTATTTTTATAGCCCTGTTTTGTTCCAGGAATTACATGTGAAGGAATAGTGATGGTGATGTCAATTCTGCCTTATCATAATGATGCTGAAACATTCTAGGTATTCCCATTGACTGCGTACTTCTCCTTCCAGTAACATTACTCTGCTCATGTATATAGAGTCAACAAAAATGTGAGGTAGAGGGTTCTGGGACCAGGAGCTGTCTTGGAGCTTGTCCCCACACACTCTGTAGCAGACAGAGATAAACTCGGTCTGCCAGGGGTCCCTCCCAGCTGCTGCTGAGGGATTTTGCACTACCATCCACCTTCAACGGATCAAACGGATAAGGACTTGAGGACTCTGAAAGACAGTCTCAGACTCTGCCCAAAGGTGAGTTGGCTTCAGCAGGCAGGCCCCAGTGCCTGAATCATTACCAGGGAAAATTGTGTTCCAGTCGGGTTCCAGTTCCCAGACTAGGGGCTGTCTGTGGAGCTTGTCCCTACACACTCTGTAGCAGACAGAGATAAACTCAGTCTGCCAGGATCCCCCCAGCTGCTGCTGAGGGAATTTGCATGGCCACCTTCCTCCAACTGATCAATCAGAGAAGGATTGAAGACTTGAAATGCAGTCCCCTGCCCAGAGACAAGGTAGAGATTGAGCAGACCTTTTATTCAGAGGTGACAGGAGACACACAAACTCATGTGTCACAACAGACTAGGAGACACGTAATCGTGAACCACTGAAGCCATGGGCAGACGCCAGTACAAAAATATATATAATAATGTAAAGAACAACAAGACAACTCCAGAAGAAAGAGGCGATCCTACAACTACAAGCCCTGAACTGAGCAATGAAGAGGAAACAGAAGAAGCAACACCAAAAATTTCTTTATGATAATCATCGAAGCTCTCAAAGAAGAAATGAAAAAAATGCCTTAAAGAAATAGAAGAAAAAACAAACAGAAATTGGAAGAGATGAACAAATCTATGAAAGAAACATGCCAGGAACTAAAAACTGAAATAGAAGCAATAAAAAATGGCACAAAATGAGGCAAAGATGGAAATAGAAAATCTGAAGAAAAAGCTGGAACCACAGATACAAGCATAACCTGCAGAGTTCAAGAGAAGGAAGATAGAATTTTTCTCTTAAGACTGCTTTCATTGTGTCCCACAAGTTTGGATACGTTGTGGAATCACAAGTTTGGATAAGTTGTGGATTCATTTTCATTAAATTCTAGGAAGACTTTGATTTCTTTCTTTATTTCTTCCTTGACCAAGAGATGGTTCAGCTGAGTGTTGTTTAGTTTCCATGAGTTGGTAGGCTTTCTTTGGGTTTTGATGTTGTTGAATTCTAACTTTAGAATTAGAAATTCTAAAGGAGAGTAGGGTAGTCCAATATGTTGCAAGGGATTATTTCCATTTTTTTGTATCTGTTGATATTTGCTTTATGACCAATTATGTGGTCAATTTTGGAGAAAGTTCCATGAGGAGCTGAGAAATATGTATATTCCTTTGCGTTTGGGTGGAAGCTTCTATAGATATCTATTAAATCCATTTGCATCATAACCTCTTTTAGACTCCTTATTTCTCTGTTGAGTCTCTGTCTGGTTGATCTATACAGGGTTGAAAGTGGGGTATTAAAGTCTCCCACTATTAGGGTATAAGAATTGATGTGGGATTCGAGCTTTAGCAGTGTTTCTTTTACATAAGTAGGTGCCCTTATATTAGGGGCATAAATATTCAAGACTGAAATCTCCTCATGACCAATTTTTCCTGTGATGAATACGTAGTGACCATCTTGGTCCCTTTTAATTGCTTTTAGCTTAAAGTCTACTTGGTTAGATAATAGGATTGCAACCCCCGCTTGTTTCTTAGGACCATTTGACTGGAAAATCTTTTACCAACCCTTTATTCTAAGTCTGTGTCTGTCCTTGTGGTTGAGGTGTGTTTTTTGTAGGCAACAGAAGGATGGCTTCTGCTTTTATATCCATCTTGATAGTGTGTGACGTTTTATAGGAGAGTTGAGTCCATTGATATTAAGGGAAATTAGTGACCATTGATTAATATTTCCTGCCATTTTTGGTGGTAACTTGTTTGTATTTCCTTTCTCTGGAGTATTCTTCTGTGGAATTATTGATTGTTTGTGATTTCATGGGTGGTTCTGTGGTCCTTCTGCTGTTTTTGGTGGCAACTTGTTTGTGTTTCCTTTCTCTGGAGTATTTTTCTGTGGAATTATTGTTTGTGATTTCAAGGGTGTTTCTGGGGTCCTTAGGTTGGAGTTTTCCCTCTAATACTCTCTGGAGTGCTGGATTGATAGATAGATATTCTTTAAGTCTGACTTTGTCATGAAATATCTTGTTTACTCCATCTATGGTGATTGATAATTTTGCAGGTTATAGTATTCTAGTTTGGCAGTCATGCTCTTTTAGCATCTGTATAACTTCTGACCAAGCCCTTCTAGCTTTCATCGTTTCCATTGAATAGTCAGGTGTTATTCTGATGGGTCTGCATTTATATGTAAGTTGGCCCTTTTCTTTTGTAGCTCTTAAAATTTTTTCTTTGTTCTGTATGTTTTGCGGCTTGATTATAATTTGGCGTGCTGACATTTTGGGGGTTCATATCTATTTGGTGTTCTGTAAGCTTCTTGTATCTTTATACGCATTTCCTTCTTCAGGTTAGGGAAGTTTTTTTCTATGATTTTATTGAAAACATTATCTGTGCCTTTGAGCTGGTATTCTCCTTCTTCTATTCCTATTATTCTCAAATTAGGTCTTTTCATGGTGTCCCAGATTTCCTGAACATTTTGAATTATGGCTTTTTTAGTTTTACTATTTTCTTTGACTGATATATCTATTTGAGGTACTGAGTCTTCCACTTCAGAGATTCTATCTTGCATCTCTTGAACTCTGTTTGTTATGCTTGTATCTATGGTTCCAGCTTTTTTCTTCTGATTTTCTACTTCCATCTTTGCCTCATTTTGTGCTTTTTTCATTGCTTCTATTTCAGCTTTTAGTTCCTGGCATGTTTCTTTCATAGATTTGTTCAACTCTTCCAATATTTTGTTTGTATTTTCCATTTCTTTAAGGCTATTTTTCATATCTTCTTTGAGAGTTTCAATGATCATCAAAAAGGAATTTTTGGTGTTGCTTCCTTCTGTTTCTTCTTCATTGCTCAGTTCAGGTCTTGTATTTGTAGGATCGCCAGTTTCTTTTGGAGTTACCTTGTTGTTCTTTACATAATTATGTAAGTTTTTGCACTGGCTTCTGCCCATGGCTTCAGTGGTTCACGATTAGGTGTCTCCTGGTCAGTTGTGGCACTCGGGATTGTGTGCCTCCTGTCACCTCTGAATAAAAGGTCTGCTCAATCACTACTTCTGCACTGTGCAGGGGACTGAATTTCAAGTCTTCAATCTTTCTGTGTTTGACCAATTGAAGGCAGGATGGCGGCCGTGCAAACTCCCTCAGCTGTGGGGACCTTGGCAGTCAGAGTTTATCTCTGCCTGCTACGGAGTGTCCTGTGACATGCTCTGCAGACAGCACCCAGTCTCAGAACGGGAACTGAAACCAACGGGAGCTCAACTCTCCCTGGCAGGAATACAGGCACTCGGGCCTGCTGACCCCTCCTCACCTCTGGGCGGGGTCTGAGTTTGTCCTTCAGGGTCCCTAGTCCTTATCTGTTTGCTCAGTTGGAGTTGGGTAGCCATGCAAATTCCCTCAGCCGCAGCTGGGGGGACTGTGTAAGACAGAGTTTATCTCTGCTTGCTACAGGGTGCGTTGTGACACGCTCTGCAGACAGCACCTGGTCCTAGAACCACGATATGTTGTTTTTAATTATTTGACTACTGAGAAAAAATAAGCAAGAGCTGCTAAGAGACATAATAATTGTTGATGAATTAATCTAACCAATATATTTTGTAAATACCTTGACTTCAAAATTGAAGTCAAAAGATATGTTACTTTGGAGAGGAGAATTTCTTTTTATTTCCAGAGAAAATAAGAGGCTGTGGATTTATATCACATTAAAGAAAATAAGGTTTGATCAAAGAAGATCCCTTAAAAAAATCTCTGATCAAAACAGATGGTCACATCAGCTTCAAGGCTGACTACCAAGATAATAAAGCTTCAGGATCCCCATAAGTTTGCCAGCACCTTCAAAAGAAAAAAGTAGATAGCCATGGAAATCTATGCCCAAAATTCAAAAATATTGATTATAAATGTTTATTTTATTGTAAATGGTTAATGGTCATAATCAATCTCTTTCTCAGGAAAAATGGGAAGAAGATATAGAAAAGTTAAAAGAAAGATTATTGAATCTACTTTCAAAAAACAATTGTTTAATGTCAAAATATTTTACATTGGTATGGATTTCAGTTTATTGATACAAATTAAAGGTCAATATTGTTAAACTATGTGTATATTTCTAATTTGTTTAGTATATTATATATATGCAATTATTTTTAAATTGTACCATATAATTAAAAACACAAATTAATAGTCATCTATGATAATCAAATTTATAGTCATATCAGTTAGGAGTTTTTAGAAATATAAAGATATATTTCAATTAGATAAGTAATCTTTAAACACTTGAAAAACTTACATAATATAACATTTAAAATGCTTAAAGAACTTGAACTTTTGTGGACAATAAGACATGTCTGCTCATGGGAGATCCAATCTAATTCAAGAGGGTAATGGGAATTGAAGAAACTCCATATGGAGTTTACTTTCCAGGTGGCAAAATTTAGCCAATGGATAAGAAATTGTTGTTACATCAACTGCTGACTGCTTGACAATATTCTATAGAAACTAAACATTTAGGACCCATAGGAAAAGAGCCACTAAACTTTGGCAGAACAAACCAAGATGGCCCTTCAGATTCCTGATTCACAAAGAAAACTGCCAGACATTCTACAGGGAGAATCAACTGACAAACCTTGCCATAATAGACAGAACAGTCTTTTTAATTTACCGCTTGACCCTAAAAAGTCTACCAGAGATTCTAGGCCTGTAGGCTGAAAATAGATGCCCAATGTTACAAAGAAAGTTAGGGTAACTGTCCAGGCAGCCAGATATCTCTGCCACTTTTAGAATTTAGAAGTTGCTTGTGAGAGGTAGATTGACACCTTTGAAAATCAGACCTGTGTTAAAAGTGAAATCAGAGGTTAGAAGATTCCAGCTCCTGGGCTGCTCATCCAGAGAATCCCTCTCTGGGGCCAGAATCATACCCAAGGTTCTGATCTAAGACTCTTGCTAGAAGACAGGACATAGGATTTAGGTGGGAAGGGCCTTGCTCAGTGACCCCTAACAGAAGAGATTTCCAATGGCCAGGCCCTGCCTCCAGGGCAAACTGCATCATCAGAGACAAACTGACACCTTCGAAAAGCAGACTGGTTTACAGAGTTGGAGTCAGAGATTGTGAAGACCTCTTGCTCATAGCAGACAAAAGACACAATGGCCTCTAGCCAGAACTGACTCAGCTGAATAAGTATGAACCACTAAAGCCATGGGCAGATACCAGTGTAAGAATACATATAACAATATAAAGAATAACAAGGCAACACAAGAAGAAACTGGTGGTTCTACAACACCAAGACCTGAACAGAGCAATGAAGAGGAAACAGAAACAACAGCAAAAACACCTTTATGAAGATTATAGGAGCCTTAAAAAAGGTTATAAAAAATCCTTTAAAGACATAGAAGAAAATAGAAACAAAAAATTTGAAGAGATGAACAAATCCTTGAAAGAAAACAAGGAAAGAAAAGCCCCAAAAAACAAGAGAAACATTCCAGGAACTAAAAATTGAAATAAAAGCAATAGAAAAGGCACAAAATAAGGCAAAGGAGGAAATAGAAAATCTGAAGGAAAGAGCTAGAACTACAGATATAAGTATAACCAAAATAATCCAAGAGATGGAAGACAGAATCTCTGGAGTGGAAGACTCAATAGTGGAAATAGATATATCAGTCAAAGAAACACTAAAACCAAAAAAAAAAAAAAAAAAAAAAAAAGCTATAACACAAAATGTTCAGGAAATCTGGGACACCATGAAAAGACCTAACTTGAGAATAATAGGAATAGAAGAAGGAGAAGAATACCAGCTAAAGACACAGATAATGTATTCAATAAAATCATAGAAGAAAATGTTCCCAACCTAAAGAAGAAACTACAGAACACCAAATAGATTTGACCCCCAAAAGAAGTCTGCTCACCACTTAATAATAAACCTACAAAACATACAGAACAAAGAAAAAAATTAATAAAGGCAGTCCAATCAGAATAACACCTGACTATTCAATGGAAACAATGAAAACAAGAAGGTCCTGCAAAGAAGTTATACAGACACTAAAAGAGCATGGCTGCCAACCTACACTACTATACACAACAAAAATATCAATCACCATAGATGGAGTAAACAAGATATTTCAAGACAAAGTCAGACTTAAACAATACCTATTCACAAATCCTGCCCTTCAGAAAGTATTAGAGGGAAAACTCCAATCTAAGGATCCCAGATACAACCATGAAACCACAGTACATTGATAATCCCACAGAAGAAAAGCCCAAAGAAAGGAAATACATAAAAGCTAGCACCAAAAATAACAGGAAATAAGAACCAGTAGTCAGTAATATCCCTTAATATCAAAGGACTCAATTCACCTATAAAAAGATACATATTAACATAATGGATAAACAAAAACTCAGCCACACTAAGCATGATAGAAAAGAAAGTGGAAAATACTCTACAACACATTGGCACAGGTGATCACTTCCTAAATATAACACCAGTAGCACAGACACTAAGTACAACAATCAATAAGTGGGACCTCCTGAAACTGAGAAGATTCTGTAAAGCCAAGGACACAGTCAATGAGACATAATGACAGCCTACAAAATGGGAAAAGATTTTCAACAACCCTACGAGAGACAGAAGACTGATCTCCAAAATATATAGAGAACTCAAGAACCTAGAGCTCAAAACCTTGCATACCCAATCAAAAAATGAGGTTCAGAACTAAAAAGGGAATTCTTAGCAGAAGAATTACAAATGGCTGAAAGGCACTTGAAAAAGTACTGGACATCTTTAGCCGTCATAGGAACACAAATCAAAACAACTTTGAGATACCACATTACACCTGTCAGAATGACTAAGATTAAAGACACAGATTACAGCCTATGCTGGAGAGGTTGTGGAGCAAGGGGAACACTCCATCATTGTTGGTGGGAATGTAAGCTTGTTCAGCCACTCTAGAATGTTGTATGGCGGTTTCTCAGACAACTGGGAATCAATCTCCCCAAGGATCCAGCAGTACCACTACTGGACATATACCTGAAAGATGCACATTTGCACTCTAAAGGCATTAGCTCGACTATATTCATAGCAGTATTATTCATAATAGCAAGAACCTGGAAACAACCTAAATGCCCCTCAACTGAAGAATGGATTAACAAACTTTGGTACATCTACACATGCAGCACTACTCAGCAGTAAGGATAAATGATATACTAAAATTTGCAGGGAAATGCATGGATTTGGAGAATATCCTTCTGAGCGAGGTATCATGAATCCAGAAAGATAAGCAGGTGATATACTCACTCATTAGTGGCATTTATACAAAAAGCAAAGCATTCTCAAGCTGCAAACTTTAACCTATGAATAGCTTGGGATCTGAAGCACCTTGGAGCCCATTCCTTCCAGAGAACAACTTACCCAGACCTGATGTTGAGATGAGGAAAGGAAATTTGCCTGGAGTGGATGCTGAACTAAGCCACCTTAGGATCTTTGGACCTCCTGTCCTTGCTGGGGAGCAGATGGGGAGAAGAGAGAGTGACTGAGATGGACTGTAGGGGGAAGGGAGTTTGAAAAAGGGGATACATGAATAAGAAATGAGTTTTATTCATAATAATAAAAAACAATGGTAAAGAGAATATAACTAAATGAAAGAATACAATTAAAAACTGAAGTAAAAGAAATGCAATAAAAATGGCAATGAAGGCAGTAAGGGGCTGGATATTAGCTTTACAATTTGATTTTAAATGATTTATAAATGCATTTCCTATTTGTACCTACAAGAAAGTATTTAAAAACTTAAAAAAAAGGAGTTGTTTGCAATACACTTCCTATTTACTAAGGTATTATTATATTCTTCTGTGGTCTTGAAGACTAAATAGTTGTAATTATAATTTTCTTTGGTTAAAGTAAAAGATAGACTAGAAATAAAACTTGATTCATAAAAATAAGGTAGAAAACAAATATTTTCTTTAATTTTGCTAAATATGAATAGACTAGATATTGTAACTGTAATTCTTGCTTGATAGCTTTGTCGTTATGCATAATTTTGTTATGTTAAAATTGAAACATTCCTATTGCAGGACCAGGGGCTGTCTGTGGAGCTTGTCCCCACACACTCTGTAGCAGACAGAGATAAACTCGGTCTGACAGGGTCCCCCCAGCTGCTGCTAAGGGATTTTGCAGGACCATCACCTCCAACGGATCAAAGGGATAAGGACTGAGGACTCTGAAAGACAGTCTCAGACTCTGCCCAAAGGTGAGGTAGATTCAGCAGGACTCAGTGCCTGAATCATTGCCAGGGAAAATTGTGCTCTGGTCACATTCGGGTTCCAGGGGCTGTCTGTGGAGATTGTCCCCACACACTCTGTAGCAGACAGAGATAAACTTGGTCTGCCAGGGTCCCCCCAGCAGCTGCTGAGGGAATTTGCACAGACACCTGCCTCCAACTGATCAACCAGAGAAGGATTGAAGACTTGAAATCCAGTCCTCTGCCCAGAGACGAGGTAGAGATTGAGCAGACCTTTGATTCAGAAGTGACAGGAGACACAACTGACTAGGAGACACCTAATTGTGAACCACTGAAGCCATGAGCAGATGCCAGTACAAAAATATATATAATAATGTAAAGAACAACAAGATAACTCCAGAAGAAAGTGGCAGTCCTACAACTACAAGCCCTGAACTGAGCAATGAAGAGGAAACAGAAGGAAGCAACACCAAAAATTCCTTTATGATAATCATCGAAGCTCTCAAAGAAGATATCAAAAAATGCCTTAAAGAAATAGAAGAAAAAATAAACAAAAAATTGGAAGAGAAGAACAAATCCATGAAAGAAAACCAAGAAAAAGTAAGCCAAAAAAATGAAAGAAACATGCCAGGAACTAAAAACTGAAATAGAAGCAATAAAAAAGGCACAAAATGAAGCAAAGATGGAAATAGAAAACCTGAAGAAAAAAGCTGGAACCATAGATACAAGCATAACAAACAGAGTTCAAGAGATGCAAGATAGAATCTCTGGATTGGAAGACTCAGTAGCTCAAATAGTTATATCGGTCAAAGAAAATACTAAAACCAAAAAAGCCATAACTCAAAATGTTCAGGAAATCTGGGACACCATGAAAAGACCTAACTTGAGAATAATAGGAATAGAAGAAGGAGAAGAATACCAGCTCAAAGGCACAGATAATGTTTTCAATAAAACCATAGAAGAAAACTTCCCTAACCTGAAGAAGGAAATGCCTATAAAGATGATTGTTTTAAGATACTTTTGCTAAGAGGTTTTACTGAATGTTCTCCTTCCATCATATCTTAGAACACTTTCCATAACATCAGAACAAATTAGTGTGTTAATTTAAAGTATTTTTTTCTTTTAGTAATAACTTTGGGTTAGAATGTACTTTGAACTTTAAATTGAAGAGAAATTGATACTTTCTACTATTATTGCTGTACTGGGTCCAAGTCTAGGTTCTCATCTGCACTTCTCATGCTTGGGCCTCTGTCAAGGCAGCTCTACATCTATTTAAATATCTGCTGTGTGTCTCTTCCAATCAATCCATATTATTTTCTCCATCTAATTATGGGAAAGTTTACCATTTTAACTTCTGAAGATAAAACTGTACTATTTAAATTCCTTCCATTTATTACAAAGGTTTCCTCCTGATAGATCTATATACTCATCATTTGCCACATTTGCTATTATTGTCCTTTGTTTCTGTACTAATTCACTAATAGTGTCTTTTAAGAGAAAATATTAATAGATCAATGTTTCTCCAAATCAGTGTATGAAAATGTAAGTGATGATTTCTGCCATGTGAATCTCACCACAGAAGGAACTAAAATATCAAAGTTCTTAGTATTACTCAATGTGCTATTTTGTCTACTTTTGACCACACTTTTAGACTCCATTAATGGCAAGGAAATTTTAATCTTGCTTCTTTGGCTATGTTAGAAAATCATCTATCTATAAGTGTAGCTTTTGCATCTTCAATAATAATAATAATAATAATAATAATAATAATAATAAGCTTCCAGATAGGTCAAGTTTGTGAAAGTTTCATAGACAATTTAAGACACCAGGCAAATACTACCTAAACAGATACCCAACTTTTAAAAGAAGAAAATGCCTTGATTTTTGTCCCAATATTTTATTATCTGATATTTTCTTCAATTTTAAATAAGTATTCTTTGTACTTCTATCTTTAATATTCAGAAAATATCTACAGTTAAATAACTTCTATATAGTGCTTTTAACCCTTGCAGTGAGGAAAGGTGTTTTTTGTTTGTTTGTTTGTTTTCCCTGAAGGAAATGAGCATTTGAGGCCATCTTCCCACGGGTCCTCTAAGTGCTATGTTACCATTGTGGAAAAGAACTATGTAGCTTAAGGGAGGAATTATCCCCTTGACCATTACAAATTTTCTCCTATAGACTGGGATAGCCCTTAATATTGGTTGAATATATTAGTCTATGTGTTATAACATCAAGGATTTCACTATTCTCTTGAACTCTGACTTGGTAAGGCCTGGAAAATCATCTATCAACACTACAAATTTGGAATTTCATGCACATTGGCATGATGCTGGAACAGTTGTTATCTTTCTGTTCATTTAACACACATTGAACTACTTAAGTAAGCCTTATGCACACTTTCCTGTGTGCTCTAAATACAAAGGTGAATAAGATTATCCTTTTACCCTAGTGATGAATGAGCGATTTTTAAAATTTATATGACTTCTGGAATGAAATATTAAAAGAAAAAGCTAGCAGATTACATTTTCAACTATCTCAGAAACATAAGTATTTTAAAAGTGCACTTCATTGAAATAAAACACTTACCTTGCAAGCAAATATAATAAGGAAATGTCCGAGAAACAGACACACAACAACAAAGGCCAGACTTATGCTTCCGTGTGGCTCTCAGCTTCACTGAAACAAGTGTGGTAACACCAGCTCACCATAGTTTCTACAAGACCAAAAAAGACTTGTTGCTTTGATAATGTGATCTACCATTTTAGTTTTCTGCATATCAAAATTAATCAGTGTGTTTATACTAACTATGTGCCTTAGTAGGAAGGAATGCCTTTGGTTATGTGCTTCTTATGGGTGAAGTGGAGAGAACCTTCAGTGTCCACACTCAGCCAAATTTCCTTGAGGATTTGTGTCTAAGTACTGGTCTGAGTTTCTCATATATATCAACTAACTTTAAAAATATAAACATTATAATCTTACTGCATACTGAGATCATTAAAAATGAATGCCAATGATATTAACATGTTGATATTTTTATAGCAGACAAATGAAAGAATCTAAGGTTTGAGCCCATGTATGCCTGAATCTGTAGGCCTTTTCCTGCCACACATTATTTCCCTCAATGTAATTAAAACTTGGTGAAGAGACAGGTCATATAAAAAGGAAAGATGACCGTATGATGAAAAAGCAGAATGTGACACGAGCAGCATGGTTGATTTAGACAGATAATTACAAGTTGTGAACTTCATCAATCACAATGAAAGCATCTTGTCCTCTCTAGTGCTTCCACAGTGTTGCCTACAATATCAGCTTTCAAATCAATGTTTTGACTCAGTGAGTACACTAACATTCGAAACTATGTGTGAAGGTTTGGGATGAGAGTGCTGTTTTCCTTGACTATGACAGCTGGTAAGACATAAGTTCTGGTGACCATAATTCTTACTACCATTTCCATTACTGCCCAGTATTACTGGGAGTCAGTAATGAAATCTGGAGTCAATTGTAGAAAGTAGAATTATATTAGCTGCCCAATATGATTTTAAGACCTTTTGACTTTTTCCTAAAGTTAAATTTGCCTTTTACAAAGTGGCCATATCATAATTCTGAATGCAGCTAAACACAACATAATAGAACCTCAAATTTTCATTTATTTTAGTGAGGTTTTGGAAAAGAAATCAAAAGATTAGGTCATGGGCACAACTGAAAGACATGTAATTTTACTGTGTAAAGAGTAGATATAAACTAAAATGGCAGCACAGATCTGATAACTACAATGATGGGTGGATCACATGATTAACTAGCACTTTCCACTAATTTCAAGTGTGTCTCCCAATTTGTTCTGTATTTGTCCTATATAATCATATGCAAAGTTTACAGATCTACACAGTCCCAGACTAGGTTTCTCAGTTTTGAAAAATAACCTAACTTATATTTGGAAAACAAGATAGACTGTTTCTAAAAACTTTATAATTCAGAAATTTCTTGTTTGAAACTGTTAGAAATTTAAGGTGACTTCCATTTGGTGGCTGGTGCTGTTAAACTGTGATGAATAACATGCTCTCAATGATGCTTTAGAACTTATGGGGCCAGGGCAGGACATGGAGAGATGCTGTGGTCTGTTTCAGGCATACAAAAGCCTGAGGAATAACTCATAAATACTGCAGTTTTGAGTTATTATGGTGGATAAGCAGGGTTTTATGCAGACAGCTCTTCCCACCATCTTTCATATCAAAAATGTCTGGGGTTTGTTTTTCTGCGTTCTATGAAATAGATTGAGCCTTTTCATGTTATAAAAAAAAAAAATGGCTTGCCTTCGCCATCTCCTGCACATCAGCTCACACAGAGGCTGCATTTCCTGAAGTTCAGAGAGGGTTTTTTCCCAGCATCTCTATCTGCCACACAGACCTCTCACAGCTCAGGAAGAGAGAGTCCTCAATGCACTGCCAGACTTTGAACACTGTCTGAATAGCTCCTGTCAGTCAGGAGCCTGCATTTCATGTTTTAGATTTTTCCCAGGGGGCTTTGATGTTAATCCATTTCATACTTCTAACACATCTGTTCCCCAGGCTTTCTTATCTTTTCTGAACATTCAAATATATATATATATATATATATATATATATATATATATGCAGAAAAAGAAACTTACACTGTCATTGTACACTTTCTGAAGGGAGACATCAATGATGAAACACCTGCCTTACCTCACTGAGACTCAGTTTTAATCACAGAACATCCTTGGAGTGATCTAGAATTATTTAACATTTTGTAATTCCCCATTACATTCAAGTTATTTTGTGGCTTGAAACAAGGAAATCATCTAATTGTTTGTATAGATGAGCAAGAATATCTTTTATTTTTATTGTACGCATAGCTTATACAAGATCCCAAGGAAATGCAAAACACATGGTCTCAGGAATTACTGTAATTTTTACCATCTAATCCCATGGGTTCACTAGAAGATAGTTAAAATAGTCATTTTAAAACCTAAGTGTAATTCATTGTCTCAATGTAGCTAATTGTACAATGAAGTATGAACTGGTCTTAACACTGATGTTCTCATTGACTGTCAATCAGAAATATAGAGAAATAATATTGAGAAACAGTGATTTTGAGATATAGGAAGTTTAATAGAGAGAACAGAGGCCATAAGGTAGAAATCTTGTTTCAGCTGGAAGCTAAACAGTCTATGAAAGAAAACTTGGCAATCATTAGTTTTACCCAAATCATTGTAGTAATTTTTTGAAGTTGTATTGTAGTTGCTAAGATAAGTAACTAGGTTTTATTTTTATCCACAGCAGGCTTTCACTTGCAAATAAGAATAAAGAAAAAAGAAAAAGAAAAATATGAACTAGTAATATATATGATAGTCTAGACAGTACTAGGGTGAAATATTGAATTAATACTGAGGTACGTGGTATTTTTATTATATTCCTTCAATTCTGTTCTTTTGTTAAGAACTAACTGCTCTTATCTGAATAAAATAAAAAGAACAGCTCTAAAAAATGCTACAAAATACCATATGAGATCCATTACATGGATTTTAATGAAGGCCATTGTCAATGTTATCAAGCTTTCTTCTTTCATTGAGGGAAGCACGACAGAACTTAATCTACAAAGTGCTAGGCAGAACAGTTCTCAGTCTTCACAGAATCATCATTAAGCATACAGGCTACAATTAGACATGTGCTTTGTGAAAAAAATCCTGTCTAGAATTAAAAGTAAGTTTTTAAAAAATGATGCATTGAGTGGTATTCTACACAGAAATTCAGAATTAGAGGTTGAATGGTTTTTATTTTGCATGTGAGAATAATGGCCAGTCTTTTATCAAGGAGGAGAGATTAGAATATAATAAATTTTTGTGTAATTTGAGAGAATTCTATGTAAAGCTCTCCAACAATGGGCATACATGATAGGATCCATGGTAAATTATCCAGGATAAATAAGCTTAATTATCCAAATGGGATGCTTAAATTAAAGTTGTAACTTGGTAAAATAATTTTACAGACTAAACTGGAGTGACAATAAAGTGTTATGAAGATAGTGATCATAAGGTACATGGTGGGTTGTCTTCTGTAACCAGTCCTGGTTATGACACAAGAATATTGCATGCATAGTAAATGTCCAGCTATGAGCTACATCAAAGTATACACACAAAATAGTTTTTCCTTTGTCTTGATGGAGAAAACTTCTGAAAACTGAACTCTGTTTTTTTTTTGGTAAAAAAAAATAGCTAATATAAGTAGAATATAAATTTAGAAACTCGATTATAAAAACTTACCCATTCGCCTAATTTATCCCAGGAAGAGTCATGATATTTAAATTTGTGGATATTAGTGTTTTCATAATAGAAAACAATCAAGATTATGTACATTTGGAAGCTGTATGTATAGGAAAAAAATGTTGACAAACAAAAAATAGAGGTTTATACAACACCATATTCCCAGTAGTATGTTGTACCTTTTAAAGTCTGGGCACCAAACATGAGAAGTGCTCCCTTCCTTCACTCATGTGGTCCAACATCAAGGTTATTTCTGCATAGCCTTGGAGTGGAGTCTCTTAAATTTAGAATGGATATTGGAATCCTTGGGTCAGTAAGGCTGCTGCAGGAGTTGACTATTTCTATTTAACCCTTGATATAATTGGTATACAAAATGATGGGAAATTTTAAATTTTAAATGAGAACTTGAATTATCATCAACCCCATTAGCACATTGTATTGTAGAGCAGTGCTTTTAGTAAATGAGAATTCTAAGTAGAAAAAAAAATAAAAGAGGAAAATATAAAGATACTAATCATACAGATTATGCAACTCAAGCGCTTAAATTACCACTCCTGCTGGATAGTTACTATCATACCTCTGTAATCCATGTCCCTTTACAAGGCTATTCAAGCCATAACACATGACAGGCTGTGCATTGTTCTGCTATTTATAAGGTGCCTTGGGTCATGTTACATGGCATAAGACTAAAGGCAGAATGACTTAAACCACAGAAGAAGTGCAATAATCCCTAACAAATGCACAGCCTGGAGAATCTCATTGCTGTTATGAAATGAAATTCATACATTAAACTAAGAAGAATTGTCAGGCCCACAGCACTTATTGGGAATAATAAACATGTCTGTCTATCCATTGATGCATTTTCCCAGCCAATAGGATTTAGAATGGTTGTGCCAGCGCTGCAGATTATGTACTGTGACTGACACAAACAGCATCAATCCTGCTGGCTTCAGACTTCTCTAAATATGGCTAAAAAATGCCCATTATACTTATCCACTAGAAGAGTGGGGTTTTTTTCTGTCTTGTTTCTTCTATCTGCTATGGTTGATTTAAGAAGATGTATTGGAGCTACAGAAAAGCACCAAGTCCAACATCTGGGAAAAATGTGTCTGCAGGATATACTTCTTCATAAAGGATCCAGTTGTGCTACATGATTGGCTCTTGATACTTAGGATCATGAAAGAATGGAAACATGGTTAAACTGGCCCAGAAATTAAGATGACCCCATGCATATGTAGATGAGGAACCTTCTTGCAGACTTTGTTAGTGGCAAGAAAAAAAAGACACATCACAGGCATGAAAACATTTAGCAGCACTTAATTGGAAGGTTTTACAAAGACATATAAACCAGCAATATATACATGCCCAAATTATGAGATTATAAATGTCAGAAAACAATGTAATTTCACTAGTTAAACTAGAGAGAAAAACATCAAAGTAAAATAACATATAAGCTGCATATAATTTGTACACTTATTTCTCAGAATGAATTTTAAAAGTGGCACAAATTTCTGGTTTTCTGGATATTAGTAGCAAAGATAATTTTAATAAGTTAAGCCTCAAAGTTAAGTCTGTAAACAGAGAAGTGTTTATTTCTTGACAATAGTATTTGTTCTTAAAGACGGAGTAAAAGAAACACACAGAATAAACACACAACTTCAGGGAACCAAAGCCAAAAGAAAAAAGTAGGTTTGTAAAATGAATACATGCATTTTCTTAAACTTATGCTGCAAGAAAATCAGTTTGTATTTTTTATGTATTATTCATGCTCATGTATGGATACTCAGTGGTTGCTTAGTGCATAGTCTGGATATAGAGGAATTTATTTCAGATGTAAGTTAAAAAGCAATTTTCAAGCTATACAACCATAACATATATGCAAAGTGCCTAGGTTAGTCCCGGGCAGGCTCCCTGGTTGTTGCTTCAGTATCTGAGTCCCTATGAGCACAGGTCAGTAGATTCCATGGGATTTCTGATGGTATCCTTCATTGCTCTGGTTACTTTCTCCTGACCTTGCACAGAATCTCTCAAGCTCTGCTTAATGTTTGCTGTGGGTCTCTGTATCTGTTTCCATAGGTTGCTGGATGAAGCCTCTGTGATAACAATTTTGATAGGGTCCAGCCCCAATACATCTTGCTGGCATGGCAAATTGTAGGTCCACGGTTTTGTGGCTAGGTTGGTGTCCCAGTCTCTCCACTGCAAGTGTTCCCTGGCTATTGCTTGGAGTCTTAGCTAGGATTACCCTCATAGATTACTAGGAGTTTTCAGGGCATGTGTGGGACTGTTTGAACAGAACCTGGCCCTGACTCTTTTGCCTAATTTTGAGATACTTTCCTCTCACTGGATTGCCTCATCCAGCCCTAATATGAGGAGAGGTACCTAGCCTTAATGTAATTTGATATTTGATATGCTACATTTGATTGATTTCCCTTAGAGGCTTGCCCTTATCAGAAGGGGTAAAGGCAGAGATATGGGCAACTGGGAGGAGAGGAAATAAAATTTTCAGAGAAGAAAAAAAAATTGCAAGTTCCTTCATTATTGTATGATACATGTTCTCATGGCCTAGAAAAATCTAGTCTCTCTCTCTCTCTCTCTCTCTCTCTCTCTCTCTCTCTCTCTCTCTCTCTCTCCCTCCCTCCCTCCCTCCCTCCCTCTACCCCCTCTCTTTCTCTCTGTGTGTCTGTCTCTCTATGTCTTTCTCTGTCTCTCTATCTCTCTCTGTATGTGTCTCATGTGTGTGTATGTGTGTGTGCATGTGTGTGTGCATGAGTGTCTCTGTGTGTCTGTGTGTGAACAAAAATAAGCCAGGTCATCTGTGCAGAGCAACTAAAAAAGTGGATACCTGGCCCCATTTGTGTATATTAACACAGAGTCATTTTTAAGCCATGAAAAAAAATGAAACCCCCCCAAAATAATAATCCTATCATAAATGAGAGTCAGTATATTACAATCCTCAAGTTACACAGATCTCTATCTTCTGAAGATAAGGAAAGCTTAAGATGTAACTGACCTAAAATTTATGACCTGAAATAACTTGTGGGTTTGAAGCATTCAATTAAGATTTGCTAACTCATGAGGAAAAGGGGAAAAAGAGAGAGATAGAGAGAGCCAGGAGTGGGAAAGGAGTTTGAACAAGGGGATAGATACATAGATAAAAAAAATGAGACTTTGTTCAAAAACTAAAAAAAAAAAAAAAAAAAAAAAAAAGATTTGCTAACTCTGAACCCCCTTCACATGGCTCCTGAATTTTATTTGCAGAAATGCAATTTCTGAACAGTGGAGAAAGGCTGCTACTCTTGAAAACTCAAATTCTCCTCAGCTTACCTCATGAAACTAAATTAGAAAATCTTTAATTGTTAATTTTTTCCATGCCCATTCAAGTGAAAAGAACATAGAACATGTTAGGAACAAAAAGTATGGTAATGAAGTATAGATAGCGACTTCTGAGTTATCCTTCAATTATACCAGACATGCTGTGATATTTTTATTAATTTGCACTAAATATGGACCTGAGGTTCTGTCTTTCTGAATTGTTTGCAGGTGGTAATCTAGAAATGTTTGAGCAGATCATGATTCATAGACTATAAACATGGCCAGGTTTCTGTGTTTGCTTCCTGGGTCTGCCATGTGATTTGGAACACGCTTCACTGACCTTATTTGAAAATAGGGTTGTTTATAATTTGACTCTGCTTGCTTGGACTTATCAAAAAAAAAAAAAAAAAAGAGTTGGAGTTGTAGCTGTCACACAATTGAGTGCAGGTAAATACTGTGAGATGATATTTCTGTATGCTGTGAATATGCTGTTGCTACTGTTAGTATAAAATGAAGCTGTTTTGGCCTATGACAAGATAGAATACAGCCAGGCAGGAAATCCAAGAGAGACACTGTGATAAGAAAGGAGGGGTCAGAGGAGACCATGAGAGCCTCCAGGGGAGCAAGATATAATAGTACTCAGATAAAGACATGTGGTGATACACAGTTAAATTCTAAAAAAGCTGGTTAGTAAAAAGCCTGAGATATAGACCAAATAGTTAATAATTAATATTAGACCTCTGTGTGTTTAATTAGGACTGAGCAGCTGCAAGACACAGGAAAACTTCAAACTAGATACCTAGTGCTCACCAAAGATATGTAAATTGCCTAGAGCATGTTGGTTTGTTTGTTTTAAGGGCCATTGTAATGTCCAGGTTAACCTTATGTTAGCTATTCTTACCTGAAAAAGCATTAATGCTTTTAATAAACTGAAACAACCTAGTTGCTTTTCTTTTACCCAGATATAAGTCTGGATAAAAGAAGAAGAGAGAGGAGAAAAACTGATGTAAGAACAATGCAGAGAACTTCAAAAGCAGTCATACATTTTTCATTGTAATGTTTTGTTATTTTTTTCTTAAACTTCTGTTTTTCTCAGTATCTGAAGAACAAAATTAGGTAATTTCATTTCATTTTCTATTTAAATTAGCCATGGATGAGTATAACAGCTTAAATACTGAGCATTTTAAAGAATATACTTATAATCTTGCCACTGTGTAGATTGTCATATTATTTTTTCTTTTAAAACGTAAATTTCTCAATAAAGCTCCTGATAATATGATATAAACTAATATTTTCTCTACATTTTATGATTCTATTATAAAACTGCCACTTCATTCCATACTTCCAGTAAAGAAAGTCATAGGAGCCCAAAAGGCCAAGTGCCTGTACCTGGGCAACATAGAAAGTTCTGACAACCTCAGGAGCCACCATCCACTTTCTCTTTGTAATTGGGTCCCTGATTCACTTAATCTTTGCAAATGAGATGCAGTGAGCACACAGAACAGATCTCAGTAAAACCAAGTCAGCTAGATATCCGCTAATCAATTGTCTTCAAGCAAAGTAAACAAACAAGTCAAATCAGCATCCAAAAATATTAATTGATTGAGCTCAGATTCATTAAGCAGGCTTCACCATGGCATTTGTAATCAGGAGCGGAGAGCATGTCAGTAGATATTTACCTAGTAACACTTTATAAAATTATATGTATTTAAAATATGCCTCAGGCTCAAAAACAAATTGGTGGACATTCACAGAAATATTGGGAAATGAATAGATTTGTCACCAAACAAGAACACATAATCAGAGTGACTGAATGTACCCTAATTAGATCTCAGCCTTGTGTTAGCATTGACACTTGTACAGTGCTATAGCTTCAAAGAAACAGAGTCTCATTATGTGGGTGGTCAGGGCATTTGATATTCTGCTATTATAATTTTAGCACAGTTTTTGAAGTGTGCTTCAAGTTTCTTCACTTAGTGTCAGTCTGAACAAATGAAATGGAATTATAATTTATAGAAACTTTTAAGTCAAAATCAGAAAAGCACTGGACTATTGCAGTGAATAGACAAGAATAAAGTCCATTAACAATACAAATGAAACCAAGGTGACAGAATTAAAATTAAAAGGTTCACCTTAGATCATTAAGCTCAGTGTCTGACTAAGCAGGCAGTTCCCTGTTTGGAAGATTTCTTCAGGCACATACAGGTATTTCTCACTTTTGATAAAGTCTTATGAATTTCTCTTGAGTTATCTGTTGTATGATATTTCTGTTCTGAGGTATAAAGCTTGCATGAAGATCAAAGGGCAAAGCTAGGCACTAGTTAACCCTAGAGGCCAGGCAGTGATAGCACATACCTTTAATCCTAGAACTTGGGAGGAGAGAGCAGGAAGATCAGGAGTTCAATGTCACCCTGGGCTTTATGAGATTAAACCAGAAAAGCATTGGATTATTGCAGTGAATAGGCACAAAACTCAAATCCAAGTGGATCAAAGACCTCAGCATAAAACCAACTACACTGAACTCAATAGAAAAGAAAGTGGGAAATAGCCTCAGACACATTGGCACAAGTGACAACTTCCTAAATATAGCACCAGTAGCACAGACACTAGGGACAACAATCAATAAGTGGGAACTTCTGAAAACGAGAAGATTCTGTAAGGCCAAGGATACAGCCATTAAGACAAAAATGACAACCTAGAGAATGGAAAAAGATTTCCACCAATCCTATAAGTGACAAAGGACTGATCTCCAAAATATATAGAGAACTCAAGAAACTATAGAACAAAACCCCAAATAATCCAATTAGAACATGGGTTCAGAACTAAAAAGGGAATTCTCAGCAGAATTACAAATGGCTGAAAGGCACTTGAAAAAGTGTTCAACATCTTTAGCCATCAGAGAAATGCAAATCAAAACAACTTTGAGATACCAGCTTACACCTGTCAGAATAGATAAGATCAAAAACACAGATGATAGCCTATGCTGGAGAGGATGCAGAGCAAGGGGAACACTACTCTATTGTTGGTGCGAGTGTAAGCTTTTACAACCACTCTGAAATGCTGGTATTTTCTCAGGAAAGTGGGAATCAGTCTCCCTAAACATCCAGCAATACCACTACTGGGCATATACCTTAAAATGCACATTAACACTTCAAAGGCATTAACTTAACTATGTTTATAGCAGCATTATTCGTAATAGCAAGAACCTGGAAACAATCCAGATGTTCCTCAACTGAAGAATGGATTAACAAACTGTGGTACATCTACACAATACAGTACTGCTCGGCAGTAAGAAAAAATGATTTTCTAAAATTTGCAGGCAAATGGATGTATTTGGAGAATATTCTCCTGAGCAAGGTATCACAAACACAGAAAGATAAGCAGGGGATGTACTCACTCATTAGAGGACTTTAAGCAAAAGCATTCTTATTTCATTGAAAGAGGGAGGGTGAATAAAATGATTTAAAACACACATACACACACAAAACAACAACAATGACAACAAAACTTCTGGTCTGTCTGTAGAAGGGCTGCTTAGCAGGAATTTGTGGTGGCCATAGTGCATCTGTGGGCATTAGCTGTAATCTAGTGTGCTTTCTTCATTTGTAGCTGAGCCTTTCCTGGCTTTATGTTTTATATTCCATGTATTTTATAGAAAAGGGATACAGAACAGTCATTTTCATTATTTAATATACCTACATAGGAACAAATTAACTACAACTACTGTTAAATTTGAAGATGTGTTTATCAAGTTTCTCCCTTTAAGATATACTCAATGCTGTATATTTTTAAAGAAATTTCAATACAAATATGTCTTTTATATAGTAATAGATTATGATAAATAAGTAGTTAAAAATAAATAAATGTCCACTCAAACATTCTTAGATCAAGAGCCTATCAATAGCCAACAAAGAAGATTTGAGCCAATAGAAATTGTGATTGTAATTTTACAACTACAGTGTGACATAGAGATACTGTAGAAGTAGCTAAGCCTAAATTTCTTATATTACAGCATTTGTAATAATTTGTCTTCCTTCTAACTATTACTTTCTCATTTGCTAGCATTCTTCCTTTTATTGACTTTCTTTTTTTCACAATATCCCTTTCATTTCATACTATATACTTAAATATACAGTATCTGTGCATACATAAATATGTGTGTATGAGGATATACATAGAGAGAGTGGGAGAGAGAGTGCTTTATATAATAAAAAATCATGCAACATATGTCTTTCAAGTTTTTTTATTTAATAGACATATTCAAAGGAGCAAAATTGTAATTTTGTTTTTGAATTATCTATGAATCTTTTAAAAATAAAATTGAGTCAATGGATAGAGTTGTTGGGAGATTTATTTATATTGATGAAAAACTAAATTACAAAAAATAAGTAGGTCAACAAATGATAATAGAATAAAAATTAGATCAGACAAATTAATACCAAAAACACACCAAATAAATTAAAAGAAAAATGTCATTCTTCATCACAATAACTAATATTATAGAAATATATTTTATTATACTCAACAGACAATAACCCCTTTTTAAAAATACAATTATTACTTTGCCTCACATGCATTAAGGGGGATTTGTTTTTCTCTGCATATCAGCATAAAACTCCAAATAGGTAGTAGCTTAAGTTGAATTCTGATTTTGAGTCACCTTCAAAATTGGATTTCCTCAGTTCCATGTCATTTGAGAAAATAGATCATGATGCTAATTGAGATATTTCTAAGTATTAATTATTAATTGGTAGTTCACAGGGTGAACATCAAACACAGACTAAGATCTACATTAAATGCTTCAAAACCTTCAAGATGTATTTCTCAGAGAAACCACCTAAGAAAGGCAAGCACTTTCTGCAAAAAATTAACTAAATAAACAAACATACACAAGGAAAGGAAAAACTTCAGACTCAGAGTACTAATTTGAATTTCATTGTATAAGTAATGATCTGTTTGGTAATGATGGACACAACAGAGACATGTGTACAACACCTTCAGTTAGATAATACAAGGAAGATTCCCAAAAGTCCAGCTTGGTAGAGGGTCATACAATCCCCTGAAAGCTTGTTGATCTCATAGACACTATTTGATTTCTGTTTACAAGGCAACATTCATACTTTGTTAGTTAATTTTTTGTAGAAGTCATGCCTAGTAGAAAAGATGCTAAGCAGCAGTGATCTGGGAGGACTCCAATAGGGTTGCTTATTCCCATGGTTCTAGTTTTCTTTTAGTAGCACAACTAACTACTCAAGAGTTGGATAATACTTCAAACATTATAAAATTTTAGCATTTACAGACATATATCACAAAAAATTTTCTGAACTATCACTGATTTTTCTGGCGGTAGATATGCTTTGGAATGGTGATTCAAACTATCAGTGCCCTGTGTTCTCATTAATAAAGAGTAAATTCTCTTTGGTGACTTTCAAACTCTGCGCCTCGGACTTCTATGGGTTCTCTATGGAGCAGAGAAACACACCACAGAGCAGGTCATAAGGTTTCAGGCTGGCAGAGGCAGTTTGCTGAGCCCTGGTCTGCTCTCTCTGTAAGATTTTACATTTGAACCAAAGGACTGGCATTTTCAAGCACTGGGAAACCTCTCAATTGATGTTCAGACTTCTTCCTACCTGATTGCAGTGTGCTTCATGGAAAAGAAAACATGACCTGTGCTCTGAGGCAACTCTCAGCTTTAATGGAATAAAAAGTGAATTGTAATAAACCAAACATTACACAGAAACCAGTGAAAATGTCACATAAGCATACCAATACACTTTTTGTGAATTTCATTTACTTTTTTCATTCACTGTATTAAGTGGAAGTTTTCTGGTATCCTCTGGCAATTCTCAAATGTTCACTCAGAGCCTTACATTAAATATAAATCTCAGCCAGTAGCACACAATTATTAATAACTAACTAGCCCTTACACTTAAATTAACCTATACTTCTCATCTATGTTTAGCCACATGGCTTGGTACCTTTTCTCAGTATAATAATCTCATTTTGCTTCTTATGCATCTGTCTGGTGACTCCTTTAATTCTGTCCTCCTTCTTCCCAGAGTATGCGTGTCTGGGTGTCCCACCTAAATTTCCTGTCCAGCTAGGGCCTCTCAGCTTATTATTAACCAGACTGTGGCAACTTTTACAGTTTACAAGAGGATTATCTGACACTTGATCACTGAATTAATAAAATTTAGGCTAAAGGCTCTGACCAAAGCTAGGCTTTTCTTCTTCTATTAGTCCTCAAAGATTAATCTAACCATGTGTTCTTCTATATCCCTTGTCTTCATTGACTTAGTCATGGATAATCTCTCAGAAGTTGACCTTTGTGATCCCAAATTCCTAACAGTTGTATCAGGTTCTCTACAGCAATGCTAAGATAAAAATTATATCCTAACATCAAACTCTAATTTGGGGATCAAATTCCTTTGTCTTGAATTGCTTTCTCCCCCTATAATCTATAATCAAGAAAGTTTATATGCTACCTTGGTAAAAAGTCCCCAATGAATACTGCTTTTCTCATTGTCCCTCTACTCTGAATGACACCTACTTACCTGAGTCACATAATGAACCTCAAATTATAACTCTTAACTGAGTTTTAGCAAGCTCTCTCAACAATCCAGCCTTTCTGAAAGCATAAGGTATGACTGGTACTAAAATAATCATCATGATCATCATCATCTAAAAGACATCACTCACTGTAACACTAACTAGGTTTTATGCTTTTCTGAACACAATGTTGTGAAGATATCTGTAGTGGGATTATGTTATGTTGTAAATAACTGTCCAGCCTACTGGTTTAATAAAAATGCTGATTGGCCAAAGGCTGACAGGAAGTGTGGGTGGGGCTACCAGACTAAGAAAACTCTAGGAACAGGAAGAACAGAGAAGAGATTCCAGAGAAAAGCCAGAGAGACACCACAATGAGATACCAGCAGACCCAAAGGAAAGAATTTGAAATGCTACTCTGAGAAAAGGTACCAAGCTGCATGGCTAAACAAGATAAAAATCATGGATTAGTGCCCATGGATGCACTATGCCCACCACAAATTTTTGCTAAGCAACCCTCTTACAGTCAAACCAGAAGTTTTTTGTTGTGTGTATGTGTGTGTGTGTGTGTGTGTGTGTGTGTGTGTGTTTTAAGTCACTTCGAGAAGTTTTATTACTGTATGAGTTATTGTTATCTATTCTGAATGTTTTGCTTTTTATATGTTTGATATTGATTTTCAAAAAACAATAAAAAATATTTAAAAAATGGGTTAGTTTAACAGTAAAGAGTAAGTTATATGTCTGGGCCCTAGGTCAATCAGCATAAATTAGCACAAGCGACTGCGTGATTCTGTGGGCCAGTGATTCCTCAGGTCTGGACTATAGGCCAAATAGGCCAGAAACCTACTACTACAGGTTTGACAACCAGTATTTGTTTGTAATCTACCTTCCAGGGACCTGTAGTTCTAAGGGGTAAATGTTAAATCAGAATTCAAAATGTCTTACACATTTGTCCTTGAGAGTCAGTGTGAGAATTCTGCTTCAGAAAAACTGAATCAGAAGATGTAGTAGACTGTTGAGGAGAGATTTCTTGTGGAAATTGCCTCACATGATGACTGACATTGAGAAGTTTTCTGATCATTTACCAGAGAATAAGAAACCTGGGACTGTGATTCAGTCTGAATCTTCTGGTCTAAAGATTAGAGATGGCGATGATGGGTGTTTACAGGAAAGGGAGATGTGCTGAAAATCCTAGCACAAGTCCAAAAGCCTGAGGATTGGGATGCTGTGTGTCTCAGAATATTGAGAGATTTACCTCTAAGGTGAGAATACAGGGAAAGCACGGTTACTGGTGGAGTAGGAGCAAGAGAAGAACTGAAGGGAGAGATGAAGGAGGGAGAGGAAAGGAGGCAACAGTGCAGGAGGATGGAGGGAAAGGAGAGAAAGGAGGAAGATATTGCACTTTTTTGTTATGAATAAAGTCTCATTTTTTTAATCCATGTATCCCCTTGTTCAAACATCCTCCTCCCCACCCCTCTCTCTTGTCCCTATCCCTTTTTAAAGAGATATTGTACTTTTTATTTCTGTTTGGCCTTAGTTGATCAGCTGTGTGCCTTTTATTTAAATTGATTAAGAGCAAACCTAATTACTTCAAACACATACCCTTTCTACACCCTTACACACATTTCCAGAAAGACCCCACCAGCTGTCTGGGCATCTCTTAGTTTAATCAACATGACATACAGCATTAACCAAAAAGTCACCTAAAATACACTCTATGTCTGTGAGATTGGAAATGTTTGAAGTGTTTGGAAATGCTGCCTTGATGACACGGACAGCACCATTGGTGAAAGTCCTGAGTAAGATAATGTTCAGGAATAAAGTATTTTACAGAGTAGGAAAGAGAACCACAAAGATTAAGTATTTCCCATGTTTCAGATGTTAGACCTGAGAATTCTCCCAATCCTCCTTCCCACCATGCTTTTCTGGAAAAAAAAAAAAAAAAAAAAAAAAAACAAAGAAGACAAATGACAAATTCAGTCAATGCTGGAGCTTAAAGGAGAATATAATTGGAATTGTTTAAAAGTATGAACCAAAAGAATATGATTGGAATCCATATGGTATTGTCAAAGTTAATCAATCATTTGTGCCAGTCAATTTTTACTCAGATGGAAGAAACCAGTGTGTGATTTATTGAGCAATCTGTCATTTCTACAAATTCCATTAGGACTCTAATGGTAAGAACTACCTGGCTACAACAGCAAAAACCTGGAAACTTGTGGGAACCATTTCTAGGATAATATGGCCCTCGGTGATAAGAAAAGGAAGCCAGATCCCTTCAGGGCAGAACCAATTAGTCCTACCCTCATCCATAAAGGACTTTTTTTTTTCCTTTTCTCCAGCTGTTTTCTGTTTTTTAACTTACAGCTTTGCTAATGAGGTGGTGGATACTTCATCTTTCAGAATAATGAATGAGTCAGTCTCTGAAAAGTTGGCTCCTGCAGTGGGGCCCTGTACCAGCTCAAGAGTGCCAGTCTGCAGTCTGTCAGAATTCTATGGGGCTAAGTTCCTAAACAAGACTGACATTGAGATGACATTGACTCTATGAGATAAAGATATTGGAAACTGAAAGGCTAAAAGGCACTTTATCCCCACATATATAAAGGCTTAGAATTATGTAGCATTTCAAGAGAAGTGAAGTTCTAGGTCCATACAACTCCACATCTATACATAACAAATGAAACAGTATTTCAAACTTGTTGCATATCTGTGTTTGCATAAGCTACTCCAAAGCTGCATACTGAGTAATCAACTCCATTGGGCATTTTCATATAAAAAATAAAAGGTAAATAAATGATTGATGTATTTTAAGTCTGTCATCTGTGACAAAGGACTCCTAACATTAGGTACCACAGATAACAGAACACAAACTACTATGTAAAACAAATGATATAATTACCAGAGCAATAATATCAGGTACACAGATGCATAATTAATAATCACTTGTGGGTTTTGCCTAAATGAGAGACACCAATCTAGCATCATCACCAAAAAAGTCATTTAAAAAATCATGATTCTAAAGCATAAAGATTAAAATAAACAGAACTACTACATACTAAGGAGCAAAGTTAACTGAACATTCTCTGTTGTGTTCACAAAGCAAAGCTCAGAGAATCTTATCAGGTGGCATAGTTTGTGTTGTCTAATTTATTTGTGGCACTAAGAATTAAAATTAAAATAGAATCTGAAATACCAAGCTCTCCAAAATATTCTTTCTTACCTTGTCATTTGAAAACATTTGCTATTGAGTCAATGAAAGGACCTTTGTTTTATCTTGTTTCCCAGTAGCATCAGGCTTCTGGTTCTGAATCTTGGCTGAGCTGCCTACAAATGTGTTAACCTTGGACAAGTTGCTTTCCCAGTGGCAATCTCCTTCCCTGTCATTGGTGAGGTTTGGCTCTGTCATATGTCCTTGAGTGATCTCCAAGCAGAATAAATGGTTATGATTGCTTAGACTAATTGCATTTCATCACAGGGCAAGAAGAAAAGCCAAGGAGTATATGAACATCCAATACCAAACAAGGTTAGAGGTCTTTAGCAAGGAGAAAAATTGGTGATTAGTAAAGTTGCTGTTTGTAAGCAACCAGATAATCCTACATGCCATCACGACAAGGAGAACAGCAAATTTTAAAAGTGCCTAAAATATTCATCCTTGTCAGCATAGCTTGTTGCTTAGAGATTGACAGAGATGATGACTCTTCAAGGTGGATATTTTCTACTCTTGCACATGAGCTGGTTTGCATCTTTCCGTCCTATCCCTCTTCATCTTCATTTTATATTTTACATCATGACATTGCTTCCACACCCAAACACACACTGCCTCCACCTTCTGCAGCACTTCTTTATAAGATTCAAAAATATACATTGACATTTTGTTTTTTCCTCTTTGGTAGCAAGCTTCTTGAAATTTTAAATCTAGCACCTTTATCTAATTTTATTATATCAACATATAATATTGTAATTCATACATTTACATGACACATAATGATGCCAAACTGATAAGGCAGAAAATGGGGCTAACACTTTTCTCCTCATTATTCAAGCATTCAGACTTTTGGGACATTGCAAATAGGGTGAAATCTGCCATCTCCTTATCCTAGAAGAGCAAACCACACAGCAGACTTTCAAAGCAGCAGCAGGAAGGTCCAACATGAAAGCATATCTTCATAAAAAGAAAGGAAGCCAATACACCAGGAGTTAGAAACCCCTAGTCCATTAGAGTGTTTGCAACCGTCTGGCTGGATTGCAGAAACTCATATTTATGAGATCATTCTTAGCTTTCCAGCTGTCCTAAGCAATGGTCTGAAAGGAAAATGAGAGGTTCAGGTGGGAAACAAGGAGCAGATGGGGATGGTCACTTAAGGCATGAGGTCCTGTTAGCATCACCGTGGATGTATTCTTTAATTATTAAGGAATGAGAAAAGAGAGATTAAGGGATTGTAATAAGCATTTTCAAGTAGGCTGTACTTTTGCAAAATGCCTATGAGGAAGCACCTGTTTGGATTGCATTTTTCACTACAAATATTTAGTTCATTTGTTTTTGCCTGTTGCAAACTATTTCTCAAAGGCAATTTTATCTTTGGTCTTTCAGCTCTGATTGTAAGAGTCGCATTGTATTGTCCTTAAAAAAATAAACTGTCCTTTAGAGGGTCCCTATTTTTTCCCTATGCTCCTGCACCACTCTGTCTTCCATTTCCAACTTCTGAAAACAAAACAAAACAAAACAAAACAAAACAAAAGAAAAAAACCCTCAAGGAATCCACTTGGCATTGCAAGAATGTACATGGGTGTAGAAAATGGGGGTTGGGTTTACCTAGAAGAAATTATATACATGTATGTTATTTTCAAAGATAATAAAAATGACCTCCTATTCCTGCCTTACATATATAAATACAACCAGTAATGTGAAGGCCCCATGCAGAATCCACCCTCTCAGTTCCTCAAAGTGAAAGTATGTCTTCCTTGTGATGCTCCTAGAACCTACAAACATACAGATAGCCTTATGGAGATGATGGGAGCATGAGACATTGCACAGAGATTGAAGTCATCATGCTAGAAGAGGGGCATTATAAAATGGACAGAAGGGGTAGTAGCAGTGCATTGTAGGAAAGTCTGTAATTGGATTAGCCTTTGAAGATTCAAATGGACATGGCAGGAGAAAGGGGTGGGTCAAGGAATGACTCCTGAAGGACAGGCACTGGATGAGGAGTCACATACAAAGAGGTAAGAAGTATAGATATTCTTTTTGATAATGAAATTTGTCCATGACTTTAATTGAGAAGTGCATTATAGACACCACAAAATATTACTGAATGTTAAAAATATTCTCTTACTAAAATTAGGTATCTCACAAATTTCTCAACATTAATTAACATTTTCTCAGCAAAAAGATTTCCATTTATCATTACTCTGGTCAGACATTTTTATACCAAAGTTCAGGATTTATATGAAATATACTGAATTCCGTAGGCAAATGGATGGATTTGGAGAATATCCTCCTGAGCAAGGTATCACAGACTCAGAAAGATAAGCAGGGGATGTACTCCTGTGGTCTCTCATTAGTGTACTCATTAGTGGTCTCTAAACAAACAAACAAGAAAAAAAGCCAAGCATGCCCAAACTGCAAACCACAACCACTGAACAGATTGGGATCAGAAACACCCTGGACTGACCCTTCAGATCCCACTCCAACTATAGGAACACCTGACTCACTCTTGAGGGAGGGGTGACAAAACTGGATTTGCCAGGAGTGGAGACTGATCCAAGCATTATTGGGTCAGTGGGACCATAGGACTGCTCCCTGCCCAGGGAGGGAATGGGGATTTGTGGAGAAGAAAAAATGACCTGATGTGGTGGGAGGGGGAAGGGACCTTGAATAAGGATATACAGGGATGAAAAAAAAATTCAGAGGGAAAGCTGAACACAAAGTAAATATATGTGTAGCAATCTTATTTGCATTATCACCCTTGATAAGTCATGCTTATGATTTTTATCTTCTTTATAGTTATTGTCAGACATTTTTATACCAAAGTTCAGGATTTCTGTGAAATATACTGAATTCACTAAACTTCTATAATTAATTTATTATATCAGATTTGAAAAAGACAAAAATAGAAGAAACAAAATCTATTTAAATTTAAAATATATACACTCTACTTTTCAACACCCCAAAGAGCTTCTAAAACAAAGGTGTATGCAGTTTGCACTGGAGGTCAGGGCGAGCTGCAGAAAATATTTGTGTTAATCAAGTTTTATTGGAATATAACTATAGTTTTGTTTGGTTGGTTTTTATAGCTGCATCTCTGATGAACAGCAGAACTGAATGAAGATTTGAGACAAAATAAGCAGTTTGCAAAAACTAAATATTTATATATGGATTCCAAAACCCCTTACACATGAAAAAAATACTATTATGCAGGGGTTTATGATCTCTTAAAACTCATCTGTTTGCCTCTTTTGAACTTTCTGTCACTAAAATTCCTGACAAGAACAACTTAATGGGCTAAGGGTTTATTTTGCCTCATAGTATCCAAGGGTCATTCCACCACAGGAGTAAAACAGGATGAGGTAGAGTAGTGTGCATCCTGCTTGGTTAGGAAACAGAGACAAGAAGTGTTTGTTGGCTTTCTTATCTTTCTCTGATATTTTATTTCTGCCCTTCAGTTTGAAGAATGGAACTACCCATACATTCTGGCTTTCCTCTCAGTCTATACTGAAACCACCCTATAGACACATACGGAGCACCTCATACTTCTGGTACTAAATTTAGTCAAGATGACAGACACTCACAGAGGTGTTCTCATGGCTCTTCAACCTCTAGGACCACAAGGCAAATATATTCTATTTGTTAATGATTTACTCTATCTGTTTTTACAGGAGTAGGAAGTAGCCTGAAACACAGGATTGCAAAGGCAACTTGAGGTCCTATTATGAATCAATATGCTTTTAAATCTTAATAAAACATTATACATGGTGAGCAGGTGGTACTTGTGTAATTATGAATGTGTGTGTGTGTGTGTGTGTAAAACAACAATTAAAGAAAAAAGAGAGGTCATAAATTTGAAAATAAGCAAGGAAGAGCATATGGAAGGATTTGGAGGAAAGGAAAGGAAAAAATGATGTAGTTATAATCCCCAAAAGTAAAATAAATATGTAAAAATTAAAATAGATAAATTAAATGAAATATTTTGTAAAATGTTATCTCTTCCTTCCTCTATATTTTTTCTTTCATTCCCCTTTCTTTTTTCTCTGTTTGTTTTCTTTTCAATCTTCCTTCCATTATTCCTTCCTTTCTTCTTATTTCTACAGCCATTATTTTGTCAGCGTTTCTCCTACACACTAATATCATGAAAGTAAGAAAATAGCACAAAGTATCACAAATCATTCTTAAAAATATTTTGTTTAAATAGGAAAGTGTCTGAGTGCCTTGTAGATGTGAAATGACTAATACTTATCAAACTGAACTTCCCAAAAGATAGCTATTTGTGAATGCATTTCTAAACTTGATGAGGTTATTGCAAACTATAAATGCATTCCATTACTTCTTTTTTGTATTAATTCTTACTTATGGAACTGAGATGATGACCCTAGGTGATATGGGTATTTCTGATGTGGATAAGTCAAGATAAAACTATTTTTCAAATTAAGTTTCTATTCTGTCGTTGCTTCTTTGGCTCCAGAAAAAGTTTTAGTGTCCAGAGGTAAATGTATATGTAATTGTACAATTAGCTGAATGCTGCTGCTGCTTCTCTTCTGATAATCTTGCATAGTCATAAAAGAGTTTTAGACAAAAGTAGACTTTGACCGGAGAGAGACCTAGAATTTTTGGCTGTAGCCAGTTTCCTGAGAAAATAAAGTATCAAGAGACCCAGAGCTAATCCACCATCTACCACCCTTTCATCTAGTCCTTTCTTAATCTTGTTCCATCTCTTCCTTTTCCAAGGCTTACTTTCCACTAATGTTATGTATCTAGGTGCTTTCATTGGAATGACAGACAGAATTATCCAAACAAGAAAAATATGTATCTTGTAAGACCTAAGTTCTTGAGAAATTAAAATTCCCTATGTCTGACCCAAAGAGGCAATGCAGAGCAGGAAACTGTGTTGGTAATGAAGTTGTGATACCTCATGTCTATACTATCTTCTTCAAAATTGTCTTTTCCTCTCTTTGATCATAATTTTCCCATACATAAAACTGAAATATGTGGAATAATTTACTTGAAGAATGTCTTAAGGATAAAATGCAGTAATACATGGGAATGGTTTCATATAAATTATGAAGTTATAATTGAGGCATTGTTTCTTTAATTGTCCCATTTCAAATCCCTGCTGTCTCATGGAAAATTGCAATTCACACACTCTTGGCATATTTTCATTAGCTCATTTTCCCTGTGATAGTTAAGGACAAACTAGTGAGCAATGATCCTCCAAAAATGAGGAAAAATACAGAAAAAAAAAAGGTTTGGGAATGCCTCCTATGAGAAAAGATGTAGCATGTATGTATGCATTGTTATCAGAAGCATAAAGGTATTATCAAACAAAGAGAATGCAGGGACCATATAGAGTTCACAGATGTTCCATATAATTTCCATACAATTTTTGCTAAGGTGCAACATTTGCTAAGGTGAATGGCCAGTTCCAGTCAATACATTTGTAGCAGCTACACAAAGGGCATTGATTTTAACTTGTTAAGTTTTTAACTCAATGGGAAGATTTCAGTTTTAAAAACTTAATTTCCTAGGAAATGAATGAGCCCCAGGAACATAGCTCTGTCCTTCCATAAATCAAAATGGGGGTAAGTGAATAGAAGGGCAGACTTGTCAAATGAGTATAAATCAGATATGCCCCAAATAGCTGCATCCCTAATAGAGGCATGCAAATAGCCCAGGAAAGAGGCATGCAAATCATTCGGAAACTAAATCACGGTAAGTGGCTGCTAATAAATTTCAGCTTGACTGAAATGGCAAAATTTCAGAGGAAATAGTGGGAGGTGGGACTATTTAGGAAGCAGATGGAATGGTTTTAATCATTTGATCTAGTTAAACTGGACACTGTACATTATTTTAACACATTTTTGAAGTTTTTGTTACTATACTGGGATCATTTCTATAAGAAGTCTGTTTTCTTAGTCTAAATTAAAGTTTATGTTATGAAAATTCTCTGCATGTTAGAAAACACTCCATTCTATAAAGATCCTAGTTAGTGATATGTTCATTGTCTTGCAGTTGTTTGCAACTTAGGGAATCTTCATATGTGTTACATCTCTGACTTAATCTCAGAAAACTTGCTATTTCTGTTCAGTGTTTTAATTGAGTCTACTTTATTTCCTTTTAATTTTTGAGATTATAATATATTACATAATTTTTCCCTTCCTTTTTCTCAATTCAAATTCTTCCTGTTACACTTTCTTGCTGTTTTTCAGGCTGCTGTTCTTTTTTATTAACTATTGCTATATATGCACTCCTAATTTCTGCTCTTCTTTTTGAAATATATAAATTATTTGAGCATTGCTTGATGCAATATTGGTTCATCTTGAAAGATGCTTTAGGAACCTTGCATGTGATTCAGATTACTTTCAACATATTTAGTAATATTTTTCTATCTGTAACTTTCTATTTTTATTTTATGTATATTATTATTTTGCATGATTTATGTCTATACATACATGCATGCCTGCTGTCATTGGGACCAGAAGAGAACTTTGAATACCTTGGAACTGAAGTTGCAGATGGTTGTGAGCCACCATATTGGTGGTAAAAACTGAACATGAATCCTCTTCATAACAAGCCTTCTCTCTAGTCCCTCAGTGCCTTTTGTAAAAGATATTGACATCTTCAATGTATTAAGATTCTGGAAAATTATGCAGCATAATTTCTATATTTGACACTGTGGAATATATTTATATATTTGACACTACATTTGACATATGTGGAAATGAGCCAGTCTTTCTAAAATTGTTTTCCCCCACCCAGTCGTTTCCTTTTATGCTTGTATGTGTTCCATGTATTACCTGGGAGCACCCAGAGGTCAGAAGAGCTCACCTCATCTTCAGGATCTGGGTTACAGGCCACCATGAGGTTGCTAAGTACTCAGACTGGGTCCTGTGAAGGAATAACCAGTACTCTGAAATGCTGAATCAATTCTCTAATCCCTTCTGGAAATTTTGAGGCAATTGATCTTTATTTTCCTTCAGTGGTCTTAAAGTTTTCTTTTAAATAAGCTCACTGCTTATAATTAGATAATTTTATTGATCATATCAAAAAGTTTCTTTGCCACCATGATTGACATCAGAGGTGTCCACTTTTCTTCATACATAGGTATATTTTTTAGGCTCAGGAAATCTAAATTGCATAGCCTGGCATTTAAGATATGTAGGAAATCACGATTTGAACAAAAGATTATTTCTTTCATGCTGATAGTCAATCATTCCCTAATATAGGACCATCCAGTCTGCACAAACCTAACTGAGGATTATAGTCAGGTATACTTGGCATATATTTATAATCCCAAAACTGGTCAAGTGGAAGCAAGATCAGAAATTAAACAACAGCCTCACGATTCTAAAAAGTTCTATGTCAGTGTGGTTTAGTTGAGACTCTTGGGAGGGGGGAAATAGAGAATAATGGCTTTATAAAAAGCTGCACTAATTTATTTTATACTCCTCCTAGTTTTGTTTTGTTTTTTTGTAGGTTATCACTAGGCACAGACACTTGAGACATATTCTATTTTTCTTCCTACAGTGCAAAGTCTTAGTTTGTATACAGTTGGTTTGGAATCCTGGATATGGTTAAGAAATGAAGCTTTCTCTGTAGAAACTAACCCCTGCCAGCTTAGAATCATAAGCAGAGATGAGCTTCTATGGAAGCTTATGTGAGAGAATGACACTTATGGGTGTGGTGGAATGTTCTCTGTATGCTGTAAATAAAGGACTGGTTTGACCTATGTAGAGCACCATAGAAGTGGGTGGAGAATCAGAGACAGGCAGGTAGAAGGGTGGAGTTAGTCAGTCTCCATCCGGCCCCTGAAGAAGACAGACATGTAAGAAACCAGGTGAGCCGCCAGCCAAGCCACATGGTGGGAAGATTAGTAGAAATGAGTTGAATTAATATGAAAGAGCTAGCAAGTAACGTGCTTGAGACATGGTCCAAACAGTATAAAGGATATACTCCTGTGATTCATTTCTTTGGGGGACAAAAGCTGCCATGGACCAGGTTCCAAACCTCTGCCGCGGGTCAGGATCCAAAACTCCCGGGCCCCAAATGGCCTGGGGAAAACTTACTACAACATATGGGTTCATTCATTGAGTCATATGAATGCACACTTGGTGGTCTTGTTTGAAGAAGTTATGGAAACTTTAAGATGTGAGGCCTTCCAAGAGAAAGTCACTGGGGTGGGGTGTAATCAGAAGTTTCTCTTTCCTGCACAGTTAGTCCTGCAGCCACTTAATCCCAAATATTCACACAAAGGCTTATATTAATTATAAACTGTTTGGACTCTGGCTCAGGCTTATTATTTGCTAACTCTTACTCTTAAACTAACCCATAATTATTATCCACATTGAGTCATGTGGCTTGGTACCATTTTTTTTTTTTTTCTCATCTTGCTTCCTCCGTGTCTAGTTGGCATTTGCTGCTCTGCTCTTTCTGTTCCCAGAATTTGCCTAGTCTTGTTGCCCTGCCTCTGTTTCCTGCCTACATTCTGACCAGTGTTTTATTAAACAAATACAAGTGAAAATTATTTACAGCATATCCCACAGATAATAGGAGTTCAAGAATTTAAACACTGTGTGAGTCCTAGCTACAACCCTCACTATGCTTTATATGTGTGAATCAATGTGTGATCATTCATGTGCCTGCTCTGCCATGACTTTTCCACCATTATTGACTCTAATATTCTGGAAATATACAGCAGAATAAATCCTTTCTTTCTTACATTGCTTTGAGTTATGGTATTTGATTATAGCAGCAGAAAATGACCTAGTACAAATGCCATGCTTTACTATGAGATAAAAAACTTATTTTAGTCCTTATTCCTAATGCAATCATACTTTCAATGTATGAAATTTCCAGCATGTTATACTTGAGATATTAGGGTTGGTTAAAAGACTATATCAAGGCCTGTGGTATGGCTCAACAGATAACGGCACTTTCCACCAAGCCTAATGACCTGATTTGATCTCTGTGTCCCACATTGTTGAAGGTAAGCTGTCTTCTTACCTCTATATACATGCCATAGCATGTTCCTTTCTCCACAATAAACAAATATAGAATTTTTAAAATCAATACCCTACAGCTTAGATAATGAGTAGCTCTTCTGGTACTGTGTAGTTATTCACATGCATGAACACATGCAGTTGAATAAGCTACATGGGGATAGGGCCCATCTCTTAACATCTAAGAGTGCAGGATTCACTTTGTGTGGGTATGAAGAGTTTTGTGGCAGTCAAAGGGAAACACAAAAGGCTTTGCTTGAAGAATAGCATATTAGAGCAAACTATAATAGGAAAATGATAGATGGGATTAACATTGAAGGTAACTGAGCAATGGCTTTGGCAGTAAAGAGTTAGGAAGGGACTCAAATTTCCTTTTTTTAATTTGAGACATTTTAAAATTTATTTTACATACCAACTACAGATTCTCCTCTCATCCCTTTTTCTGCTCCCTACTCCAGCCTTTCCTCCCAGTCCACCCACCCCATCTTCTCCTCTGAAAAGGTAAGAACTCCCATAGAGAGTCAGCTAATCCTGGAACATTCAGTTGAGGTAGATCCAGGTCCCCCTTGACCTAGCATCAAGGCTGCACAAGGTGTCCCACCATAGGTAATGAGCTCCTCAATGCCCACTCATGCAATAGGGATAATTTGTGATTCCATTGCCAGGGGCCCCTAAAACAAATCAAGGTACACAGCTGTCCCCTATATGCAGAGGGCCACAGCTATTGGTCTAAAGTTTGTGAGTTCCAACTAGCTTGGTTTGTTTGTCTCTTTAGATTTTCCTATCACAATCTTGACCTCCATTGTTCATATAATCTGTCTTCTTTGTCTTCAACTGTCTTTAACTGGACTCCTGGAGCTCAGCCAGGTGATTGGCTATGGATCTGTGCATCTGCTTCCATCAGTTACTGGATGAAGGCTTTATAATGGTAGAGTATTTACCAATCAGAATACCTGGGTAAACCAGCAAAGGCACCCTCTCAACTACCCAGTAGTCTAAGCTGGGGTCATCCTTGTGGATTCCTGGAAACTTCCCTAGTACTAGGTTTCTTCCTAACCCTATGATGTCTCCCTCTGTTAAGATATCTCATTCATTGCTCTCCCACTCTGTCCCTGTTTCAGTGTAACCATCATTTCCTAATGGTCTCATCTCCCATACCCTCTCCTTTATTACCCTTCTGTCCCCAGTTTACTCAGGAGATCTCATTTATTTCTCCTTCCCAGAGCAATCCATGCTTCTCTCTTAGGGTCCTTCTAGTTAGCTAGCTTCTCTGGATCTGTGGGTTGTAGTCTGGCCATCCTTTGCTTTTCATCTAATATCCACTTATGAGTGAGTATATACCATATGTGTCTTTCTGAGCTTAGGTTAATTTACAAAAATATTTTCTACTTCCAACAATTTGCCTGCAAATTTTATGATGTCATTGTTTCTTAACTGCTGAGTAATGCAACATTGTGTAAATGTATTACATTTTCTTTAGCCATTCTTTGGTTGGAGGACATCTAGGTTATTTCCAGGTTCTGACTACTATAAATAATGCTGCTGTGAACATAGATGAGCAAGTGGTAGAATTGAGCATTCCTTGGTTATTATGGAAAGCTCAAATACTATTACTTGAAGAGTAAAAGGAAGCAAAAATTACAGTGGGGATGGAGATGAAAAGAAAGAGCATGTTTTCTGATAAAGTATCAGGACAATGAGGGGAAGTACAGGAAAGCAGTGAAGACCAAACCAACTCCTGTCCTCATTAGCCTTAAAAAGACATTTGGTCTTGCTAAAGACAGGTTTTGTACCAAATCATCACCATCCTCAGTCACCTGATGGGGTTTTCCAGTCTTAATGAAAATGTATCTTTCGTAGTTGGGAGTTCCTAAATGATGGTTAAATCTGATGTCATACCCAGCATGTGACTTCACTCCATCACTTACTATTTTATGTATTAATTAATTTGCTTTTTATACCATAAAGATAAAAAGATGAAGAAAATAAATGAGCCTTTCATCACAGAAGACATTTCTAGTACACAAGTTAGTGACAGACCCTTAAATGAGTCACAAAGTGCTCATCATGGATAAGACATTCCTATAAACCTCCTCCACGTGTCAGGGAGCATCATAGAGAAGGAAGTAGAAAGTATGTAAGAACTAGATGATGGAGAAGAGTGCTGTGAAATGCCAGCTGTGTGTGTGAACACAGATGTCACACATAGGGAATTACTTACCCATCTACAGTTCCTGGAACACAAGGAACCAGGCGCATGACTGGCTGATAACTCAATTTGCTGATCTCCTTGAAGCATGAAGGAGAATATGAACCTATTTTTTGGTATGACGGCCCAAAGCTATGGTATTTAATCTTTGCACTACCTGATATAACTCTGTTCTTGTTGATTGACCTTCTAGTCCTAGGGAAAGGTGTATTCTTTCAGCTTGAGCAACTCAGGTGGCCATGAGTGGCGGAGCTGGGCCATCAACAGTGCACTGGACAGAAACAGCGCTGAATCACTTCACCTCACCTGAGCTGCAACCAGCACCGAGAAATCTGCTGCCTCATGGGAGAGCTAGTCATCCATGGCCAATCTCCTTGAAAAGACTAATAATGCTCTTTTAAAACAAGTTAAAATTCTAAAAGAAGACAATCCCTATGTTCACAAATGAAACTTGCTTCCAGGAAAAAAGAAACTTGAAGAGTGTTTCTCCATTAAGTTTGCCTATATCAGCAAGTATTTGTTGTGTACTTGTTATATAGAGAGTTATGCATTGCAAAGAAAAATGTAAATAAACTTTAATAATACTTACTTGTAAAGTACACAGGAGATGCAAATACATTGCAACTCATTTTCTACTCTAGCTGATCCATTGAAATTATATAATTCTATCACCCCAGATAATTATTAAAAGGCAAGATTATAAACCATAGAATTTCTATGCCAAGTTTCTGGGATCTGTTTTTGATGTAGACATAAAACAGATATCATGTTTTCTACCAGGAGCATGACCACAGAAGTCTTCAGAAAAAAGGAAAAATGATAGACTTAAATGTCTAAGTCTGGTTCCTTCTTATATATATATTTTTTTTCTGTTCTGATTTTAGGTCACTATGGTTCAAAACCAACCTTTGAAGTTATCCCTAAAGTTAAATATCCTGGTAAATTTCTTTTAATGTTTTTTTATTTAACAGAGAAATGGTATTTGGCATATCAGTTATAGGTTCTAGTTTTTATTTCCCAAGCTAATTGCATTATTCTACAAACATGTGTTTTCTCAAAGAGAATTCAGATAAATAATAAGTATTTTATTAGCAGTAGACACATTGGTCTTATCTCTAACCACAGATGTAGTAAAGTTGAAGGAAGAAAAATAAGGGTTTAAAAACCCACTACCACACATTTGCTGGTATTTTCCAAATTTCTAATTTCATATTTCTGAGGAATTCATGAGAAGATTACTAGCTAATAGCATAAACAGAAACACACAGGCAAGCACAGCTCACACAGTAGCTGTTTCACAGCAGCCTTCATTGGAAGTGTGAAGAAAATGGTTTTTCCTGAGTGTGCATGCATGAGCAGGCACCCATGCACATCTTTTGGTTTCCTTTGAATGGTCGCAAACTTTAGTCTAATTTCTTAGGTGAGTGAGATGCTAATCAAGCAGTTGAAGACAGAGAGCCTAGTGAAAATAATCAAATGTGAATTTGTCCAGGGGGACTCTCAACTTTGAAGAGGAAGAGAAGAAATTGTCACGTTGATTCCGCTGGAGACAGCTTTCCTGCTACTAAGCGGCCCCTGGGGATTCTCTACCTGATTTGTTCTCCGTCAGGCTGGCATCTCAGTGACAAGGCAATTGTAATTAGAATGAGGAAAATGAGCAATGTGCCAACTCTCTGCTTATAATTCAGATGGTGACATTAAAGAAACATTGTGGGTTTTTTTTTTTTTTTAATTGTAAGGAGTTACAAAGAACTAGTAGGTTATTCCCTTCCATAAAACTCTAAGGTGTTTCCCTGAGTAAAGGAAATATATACTGAAGAAGGTAGCATCTTATTTTATGGAAATTTAGTCTGTTTGCGAATTGTCTCTCTTAATGCTTGCAATGCATGGGCAGAAAGGATACAGAAAAATGAGGATAAAGATGAATATTTTCTCTCTCCTCATGTGCCTGAGCTCACAGCTGTGGGAAAGCAGTTTGATGACATAATTCTTGTGGTGAGGATAAAATCAGGAGCTTATTAAAGACTAGATGAGTGAAGGGGTGTGATAGAACTACATGTTTATTACTCTTGCCCTAGTGTTACAGTCAGGGTATCACCTGGGATTCTGGAAGAGTTCAAGAAAGTTATTTATAAATTAGTATTTTGGGAACACAACTTTAGAATAATACAAACCACAATGTATACATGTATTTCACCTCTTTTCTCATGTTCAATCTGGTCTCATCCCCTTCCTCTATCACACTAAGAGATAAATCATACTAAATTTTTCATCGTGCAAAGTAAGATTGCTACTCAATGTAACTTGTGGTGACTTTTCTCTGTCTTGACATATTCTAATTTTATATGGTTTTATCTGATATGTGTTCTTTTTTTTCCTATGGCCTCGGGTAAATTAAAATAGTATTTGATGATAAGTTCAAACTGTATCCATCTTACCTCTTAATGTGTCTAGTCCTTTTCTGAAAATCAAAAAGTTGATGAAGTGGTTGGAGGCATCATCCCAAAGTTTTAATGTAACCTAATAATATGAGCTGGAAAAACAAATTTTTATACTTATTGTGTCAGAAACAGTGAAAGTGGGTAACAGTCCCATGCAGATATGGGATCCTAGTCAGCATACCTTTAGTTGTAATTCTTTTTGTTCTTGAGACAGCAGGGATTCACAGTTTTTTCAATCCCAGAACAAATTTGGAAGGTTGCACAGACTGTAACACAACAGTCACTTGATTTAAATGTTGAAAGAGTTTCATTTCTCCCATGGGTGAGTCACTATTAGAACAGACCATGCAGACAGTGGAGTACAAACAACACTGTTCATGTAAGATAGCAACATTCTTTACCAAGCCATTCTCCAAAAGAAGGCTCTTCAGTCTTGCATCTTGCTGTGGGTCCTCTATGTGGCCTGCTACTTAGAGACACATACCTTCACTTCATTGAATCTCACCTTTACCATATAGCATGTCACAAACTTCCACCCAGAGTCAAAAGAAATTTCTTACCTATTGAAAAATCATTTTTCATTGATTTGTAAATTATTTTTTCAAAAGATATTTTAATTATTTGAGGATTTCTTATTATGCACCTGGATCACATACATACTAGTTCTTTCAAGTCTGCATCCCCATCCTTGTGACCTTTTCAGTGCACATGCACACACATACACACACACACACACACACACACACACACATACACACGCATACACCTACACACGTACACACACACAATATAACACAAGATAAGCATAAATACTCTACAAGTACAGTTTTTGTTGCCTACATACTCAATTGAGTATAGCTCAAGCTTTTCTGTGTTCCATATACACTCAGTTCCAAATAAACACACAGCGGTTTATATTAATTAAAAACTGTTTGGTCTATTGATAAGCTTTTTGCTAGCTAGCTCTTGCACCTTAACTCATTTCTGTTAGCCTTTGTTTTACCACATGACTCATGGCTTACTTGTGTTACTTTTTATCTTGTTCTCCTGGTATATCTATCCTGACTCTGTCATTCTTCTCCTTTCTCTCTGCTTGGATTATGTCTTCCTATAGGCCAAACAGCTTATTTATTAACCAGAAACCCATATTCACAGTGTTACAGGAAGGCATCCCACATCACTGTTGCATTCTCAAAGTCCTAGTAGCCATCCTCTTTAGAAAAACACCCATACTCCTACAAGAAACGCTCAGTTGTGGAAAGGTATATTTAAACATCCTTATCAAAAATTTTAAGATTTCTTTTGATTCATTTCCTATCTATGAAGTTACTTTTTTTAGTGTGTGTAGGATGCAAGAGACAGCTGATAATTACTCTGAACAATTCAGTTATAAACAAATAGAAAAACACTGATTAATAATTGCTTCTTTCAATAGGTATGTATGATCAAAATGCATCTTTTTTTTTTGCTGTTTTGATCACTGCTATAGAGAAAATCAAGGGTTTTATTTTGTAGCACCTCCATAGACCCTGTATCTGCTTTCTTAATACCATTGTTTCATATTAACATATCTACCATTTTCCCTTCTGCCTTGCATCATCAGCCACTTCTAGTTTTTGTCAGTTCATTATTGCTTCCTTACTCTATGTTCAAACATGAGTAACAAAGGAAGCTGTTCTCTCTATATAAAGAACCACTGAATAACAAAAATAGGAGGAGTAGGGTTATTGCTTTATTTTATTGTTGGCCATCTCTACCCCAGTTCCTAGAATGCAGAAAAAAAGAGCAGATATTGGTATTATAGAAAATCCATGGCTGTTGGCACATGAGTGCTGTAACTACAGATGTTCAAAGGCTTTCCTGCTTCTCAGTTGACTTATATAAGTTTCAACACTGTAAATGAAGCAAATTATAGATATGAAAAATTCATTCTGAGTATCATAAATTACATAAGTGTCCTAAGTATTTTTAATGGAAGGTAAGCCTTTGCTTGCCCATTATCCTCTTATAGTCTATAAGTTATTTCAGCTGTGAGATTTGCCAATAACAGCTTTTGTACATTTTAATGTCCGTGTAGGCATGAATGTGATCCGCTCATTGGTGTAGTATGTCACCACATATTGTTGATGTATTATATTTAAAAATGTCTGAGATTTCCATAGTGGTAAGCAAGCTGTTTCCAGGAATGTGGTGATCAGTAGCCACCCACTGGCAGTTACAGCTTGAGATATGAGGGAGACAAATGTACAGGGTTCAGGCTCACTTTTCTAATTTCTTGGAAGGTGACTGTACAATGCTCCAAACTCATCTCTTATAAATTAAAACAGCACAAACAGCTCTTCTTTTTCTACATGTAATTATTTTTCTAGTGAATCAATGTGGGTCTTGCCCAAAGTAAAGAAGTTCTCTACCACTGAACTTTATGGCCTTTCTCACAATGTACTTGTAAGAACCTGTATATCTCATGCTAGTTATATGGGTACAACTACTCTAAGTAATGGAATTTGGATTCCAGATGAGCTTTCTAACCCTACATCTGTTTCCTTAGGTGTTTTGCATAGTTTCTTTCCTGGAATCTAAATATAGACTAATTTTAAAGAGGATTAACAATTCAAAGAAAATGCATCCAATTTATGCACAAAAACATTCATCAAAAGTTGATATATATAATATATAATTAAAAGTCAATTTTTATATAACACTCAAAGTTAACAATGATATACCTACCAACATATGCAGCCAACATGTGAATCACTGCAGAGAGGAGGGATGAAACAACAGCATGAGAGGACTGTGGCTAACAAGAGATAGGTCTGGCTTTGACCTCCTTCTAAGAAGAGCTTCAAAATGAATAGTATATTTTGTAGAAAAAATGAAAAGTATGATCATTTGCAAACTAAATCATCACCATTTGAAATCATCATTTTAAATACCAAGCCAAAAAATGAATACCCTGCTTTCTTGTAATGTCAATTATATTCTCAGTATCAAACAGAATAGAGAAAATAGGGTTCAGAGACATTCTGTAAGAACTATTATATAAAAATTCAAAAAGTAAACTTCATTGTAGGCATGAATATTTCTAAATGTAAGCATAAATTGTGATTAAACCCAATATGTCTTTTTTGTCTATTTTGGCAATAGGAAGATTTCTATTTCAATTCCTAAATCCCAAAATTTTTTGTGCTCACAAATCCATATTAAGAGTATAGAGGTCAAATATATAGCCACAGTATTCATTTTAGTATAAACTATATTCACAATAAAATGTATATGAGTAATATATATGTTGTATATTAAACAAAAATGTCATACCTAAAAGTTATCAGTGAAAGGACATCATGATTGACCAATACAGGTTCTAGGTACTTTGGTTTGAAAATCACAGTACAATGTTTACAATTAAATTGGAAGAGTACATTTCTCCTGCTGGATAGTCATTGAGTCTTTTATATTCCACTCATTGATGCTGCCACTTGATGGTTGATGTGGGTATTGGCTACATTCACAGAGGAGAGAAGTAAGACCAATCTCTGAGTAGACATATCATGTCTGGTACCATCAATCCTGTACCTCAACTTTATGGAAGATAATGAATCATTAATGAAAAAATGAACAAAACAGAATACTTTCAATGATCCAGATTCAATTGAATCTCCCATAGTCATGAGCTTTTTAATCATGTGTAATTGTCATTTATTCTGATATAAACTGTACACACAAGCTTACAGATGGCACTGCTTTCTCCAGAGTTTCATTCATTGCTCTTAACTTCTGGTACCTTTGGGGGAGGCTGCTATGACTATACTTACCACTAATGAGTTTCCTCTCTTTGCTATTTTTCTGTGAAATTCATTTCTTTTCCTATGTTTCCCACAGTTACACACCTTTTGTGTGAATCTTGAATATGAAGTTCCGCATCTAGTCCTTACCAAGAACATAGTTTTCCAAATGCACATAGTCCTTGAAAGTTGGTGTATTTAACCCTTAACATCAAAACATGAAATAGTTGTTAATCAGTTTATGCTTGAGAGACATACAATTAAACTAGAGTTGTTGAAAAGAAGAGCAGTTGGAGGAAGGAGAAAAAAGTAAAAGATGATGAGAAATCTCACAATGTTCTAAGAAAATTATTAATTATTAATGATTTTTTGTTACACTCACTCATATCTATTCTCTGCCATCTGTGGCATAAAAGCCATGAACATTCATGAGAACATTCATGATATAGCAGTATTAGACACATGTGACTAAAAACATCTCTCCAGGTCATTCACAAATGCTTTCTCTCAATTCCACTAGTACAAATACTGAATGGTAGGAACACTGGCCACTTAATAAGTTTTCCATAGACTTGAGCATAAAAATATAAACAAATGGACCCTATGCTCAAGTAATTACCCCTTAGAATAAAAGGCTAACAGGCAATCTAAATACAGAAATTGCAAAGTCATGTTCTAATCATCAAATGTGATTTGCCACAGAAATTAATAATCAGTTTTGGTGATAAGGATGTTTTCCATACCTGTGATAGGCAGCAGAAATTCAAAGATGAATTAATTTACAGATTAACATTGTATTGAAAATGTTATGTCACTGCTTATCCTGAGACTCAAAACTGTCCTCATTTCTTTACAGTCCTCTGATTCCTGGCACACTTGTAGTTACCTTTAGTGGCTGTCTTGCCATTTTTATGAGTAACCTCAATGTAAATAATATAGCCTTTTAAACATAAATGGTCAACAAAATAAAACTTTATGTCTAATATACTCGATGTTTGAAAATCAAAGAATTACTATATTGGTATTCTGTATGTTTTAGGATTATTTTGCTTTCCCCATCTCTTTAAGGAGATGTATGAATTCACAGAGGCAGTTAAAAGTATTATCTGATGTATTAGAAAAAACTATATGGAAATGACAACATTTCAATTCTGAAATCAATAAAGTTACCTCCAAGAGTTCAGTCCTCACTTTCTATTTCTCCACTAATTCAGAAGTGATGAGTCTGAATCTTACTCACAAATATACTTTCCTATATTTGTAAGAAAGTATACAAAATAAAAGTAAATGTATAGAATTTTTTCATGTGCATGAAATAGGCAACTCTTCTGTGGAGACTCAGGTCAATGCCACAAACTATATGCCATCATTCTCTGTCTAAACCATTTATGTCTAATTTGCTTTAAGTGACCTCATGCTGTTAGGTTTATTCCAGTTTTGTTTTAGAAATGTGAAATTCATAGTTCTGGAGTTTCTTTATTTGTAGAACTCACGTTATTAAACTAGCCCATTTTAGTTCCCTGCCAGTCTCTAACAGGGCTAAGATGGCTTGAAATCAGGAGAGCCAATCAAACCTGCATCCTCATGTGCCCAGGAGGCCAGAGTGGTCTAAGGGCTTATTAGTGACTCCGTCATTTCCATCCATCATTCTCTATGCACCACGGTGTGCACACCTACCAAGAGAACTTTAAAATAAGAAATAAAACTCAATGAACTCACATTCAATTAATATTAGTCATATTATTAATCCTTGCTGGTGCAGGGCTTATCAGGAGATAATTGACCTTGTCAGTGTTCTGAACCTGCTGCCTTGCTGTAGGAGCTCTCCCTCCCACCATGCTTAATTAGAAGGCTATGAAATCCCCCCAAAAGGGTTTTCTTCTTTTTCCCGATTAACCATAAAATGTCCATGTCCTTCCTGAATTCCTTCTCCAGTAAGTGAATGAATGAAATATAAAGGCATGGGATCATCACCTTCTCAAAAGAGTGAGGCTGCCTGTTGTCCTGAGGGAGGACAGATGAGGTATTTGCAAAGCAAGAGAGTCCAGGTCTCTTGCAAATCCAAATGCTTTTTTCTTTCTGACTGTTTTAGAAAACATAATTTAAAATGGAAAAGGCAGATATTTAAAAAAAAAGGTTCCTGTCCATTTTCTTTCTCATAGAAGATGATAGATTATGGTGCCTGATTCATCAACCTGAATAACATTCTGATTCTGAATGTTTTAAAAGTCACCTATTCTGATGTGCAATTCCACGATGCAATTGAGAAAAATGAACACCCACCCCTTATTACATCACTAGTATTACACACCTGAGAAGTTGAATGAGATGCCTCAGCTAATGCTGAAGGAACCTACACATTGTGAGGCTAACCCCGACATGATTTTGAAGACATGGAGGTTATAACAGACTTTGAACTACATGAACTTTGTAAACAGTATCAACACATGACATTAGATATAGATTTGATTTTAGATTCTGGGAAATTCCAAGCCTTAGGATGCATCTTGTCTGAGTTGATACAGAAGAGTGATAGAGTTGTATTATTCAGTCAGTTTACCATGATGCTGGATATATTAAAGGTTCTCTTAAAGTATCATCACCATAGGTACCTCCAATTAGATAGAAAGACTCAGATTTCAGAAAGGATTCATCAAATTGATGGGTTTAATACAGATATGGATATCTTTGTATTTCTCTGGTCAACTAAAGCTAGTGGATTAGGAATAAATTTGACTTCAGCAAATGTTGCTATACTTCATGACACTCATTGCAATCCATACAATGACAAGCAGAAGACAGGTGACATAGAGTTGGTCAGACTAAAGAAGTATTAGTTATTAAATTAATAAGCCAAGGAACCATTGAAGAGCCTATGCTAAAAATTAATCAGCAGAAGCTGCAACTACAAGATATGACCACAACACATGAAGTTGATGAGGGAAGTATGCCAGTAGATATAGCCATATGACTAAAAATATCAATGGGCCTGTGAAAGGAGTAATCAGAATTCCTGACTGATGAGGAGATACCAGCTTGGTGCACTCAAGGACGTTCACTCACAGTGACTATGGGGTTTATGAGCATTTGTAACTTCTTATAATTTTATGTTGTATATTTCATAGTATGGACAACTTTTTTCCATTAACAGGATTCTCTAGATATTCACATTATGAAAATGTAAAATAATCATTTTACAAAACAGTTTTCTGAATGGGGATTAGTTGATGATTATTTGTAACAAATATGCCAATGCTTTAGAAATGTCAGTATTTTTGTAATTATTTCTACCTCGAAAAAAAAAATATATATATATATATAGTCTTTCACTGGATAATGTGTGTAGATTTACAGGAGCCTTATTTGACAATGCTCAAATCTTGTTTTTGCCTATCTCATCTGAAGTTTTTATTATGTTAAAGAATGCAGCAGTATAAGTTGCTTAGCCTTCATTTTATTGTTATTTGAAGCAGATGTTCACCAGTGTCAGTAAGAACTCAGCCTGAATCACAAGGCGGCATTCCATCTCCTGACATCTCCAGGTCCTCTTCCGAATGGTGTTGAAACACATTTGTTTGGCTAGGCACTAAGTTGTTTCCCAGTGAGTAGTAACTTCAGCCTTTCCCCAGCTCTGTGCCTGCTTCTCTCATTTTTTACTTCACTGTGCTTGTCTCCTTCCCTGCTCTTGTGTGTGTGACCTCCAGTTTCCTCTCCCACTTTTACTTCTCTTAACTGCTGCCCAGTTGCTTCTGCTCCAGACCTCTCACCTATTTCTCATCACCACACTGCAGATCTACAAATGATGCTCATGTTTTCTAGGCCGGTAGGACAGATTAGCTTAAAGCTACTGCACTTCACAGGAGACTAGATGTGACTTTATACCAAGGCAGCATTAGATGCTGCACAAAAATTGGTCATTAACTTTAAATTCTAACCAAATTATAATTTATCAGTTACCAGAATTTCTAATTCAAGACCACCTGAAGAGAAGCCATTGTTCAATTCCAGTTCAGTGTGGGTACCAAAATGAAATAGAAGTAAAATTGTTCATTTGATATTTTAGTCTTTATTAACTATTCTTTTACATTTTGTCTGTCAGTCTATATTGCTGGTTTTATTATACACCAGATTCTTTGTACAACTTTGTTTTATATGTTTTGTTTCTATTATGTAAATATCATTATAAATAAATTTATTTATAAATAAAAAAAATTACCCATTCTGGGCATGGACCTCTTTGTTTTTCTTGTTTTGAACTCAATAGACTTTCAATTTCTGTGTTAATTTTGTTTCTTCAGAGTTTGTTAAATTAGCACTTATTGAGTATTATTGAGTATTGGGTAAATGAACTTAATGTTTTAAGACCAGAAACTGTCAGAATGAACTTGACTGAGTGCTTCCTGATGAATGTTGAAGATCCCAGCAATCAATTTTTGAGAATAAAGGAACAACACATCTAGTGCTCAGCTCAGAGACTTTCAACACAGATTAACCAATCAGAGATACGCTTTCATTTGCTCCTGCATCTACATCAAAAGTGTCTACAAACTATACATGTGGAACGATCTCAATGGAAATCACAGTCACAGGCACACATGTACCTATGGACAAACACATACACATGTACTAATGAACACATACATACATGTAACCATACACATATACAAACATCTTTGTACATACGCATACAAACATGAATGCACCCATGGATACATGGATGCACATATGAGTATAAACATGAATAAACATATGAATACATGTATGAGTATATACATGGACAAATACAAGCATAAATGCACATATAAAAATATGTGAATTTACACATGGACACACATAAACATTCACACATGGTCAATTATACATTCATACCTGCATATGTATGATTGCCTACATACCAAAACACACATAAATATTTTATAATGTAACAGATGAATAAATGTCAGAAAATGTGAATTTTCCCTATAAAGATTGAAACTTCAGTAATAGTAAATGGACCCTAAATTTCATTTGGCCATGTACTTCATTTGCTGAATTCCCTGATTACACTAAGAATTTCAGCAAAACTTACAAAGAGTTGTCGGGGAGAAGTCTTGAACAATTTTAATTTTTCTACATATGCCTAACTCATATTTTGTATCATTTGCAAGTTCATTGAAAGTAAATAATCTTAGTCCTGTGTGTAAGTGGAAACAGAAGAATTACTAAAATTAGCAATTGGCATTGAAGTGTTTGCTTTGTGTGTTATATCCAAGAGGATTTTTTTTTTGTCCAGATGGCAGGTGTGCAAACAGATTATCTCATTTAACACAAGTATTTAAGAAAAATCCCCATTTGATCAATGCTATGATGTTATTTTTCTGTCCTGGCCCATTGTGCTGGATGAGGTTAAACAAGCTTAAAATCAATATCTTGGATCACAAAGTATAATGAAGGATGGGGAAGAAACATGGCCATCTGTCACAATATTGTGTCAAGATGTAATTGGGTCAAGGTCAAAGGCTTGAAAAGAAAATGAGTTTATTGCAGTTTTTGGTAAGTCCAAGGAAAATTGTGCCATTGTTCTGAATGTTCTTCTATCAGCAGGTTTGAGGGCCAAGGAGGTCACTCATAAACTTCAAAGTGTGACTCAGGGAGAGTAACATTTTTCAAAATCTATTTTTTTTCATTCCAACTAATTTACTGAATCTTTCCTACACTTCAGAAATTTCTTCAATTACTAAGATTGTATTGTGAATAAAATAAATCTGTGCCTACATACTGCTTTCCTCTCATTGAGGAAAGAAGTTAAATAATGGAAGAAATAAACAATAGCCTATCAAGAGTTCCACATTAAGAATTCCACTAATTTTCCTAGAAGAAGGTAATGCTAGGATTCAAGGAGTTATACTTTTTAAAGTCACTTTATGAATAGGTTTGAAAACTATCAAAACATTGTCCCAAAGTTCAAACAGTTCACAAGAATTTATAGGAGGAAAAATGCAAGAGTCTATTTAATGTACAAAACAGAGTTTTATATATTGGAATCCTCTAATAAAACCTGGCAAGTGTAGGAACTGTAAGAATAAAGTTGGAATTTTATGGAAAGCATTTTATTTTACTTTTTTTATGCTGTATGTATGCTCTTTATTAAGGTATGGTGCTTATATTAACTCATTTAAAATTGTAATGTATAATTGAGAAATACAGATTAATAGTCATCCATGATAACCAAACTTATAGTCATATTAGTTAGGTTTTTGTAAGTATACAAAGATATATTTCAATTAGATAGGTAGACTTGAAACACTTCAAAGACATGCAGAATATGGCATTTAAAATATTTAAAATATTCTAAGAACTTAGACTTTTTTGGACAATGAGACAGGTCTGCTCCTGGCAGCACCAATGTATTTCACAAAATGATGGGCATTGAAGAAACTTCATGTAGAATTTACTTTGTAGCAACAGTTCACCACTGGATAAGAAACTGCTCTGG
>PVIH01004618.1:0-136947 GCA_004025045.1 Sigmodon hispidus
AAGAGACCTTGAATAAGGATATATAGGGAAAGCTGAACACAAAGAAAATATATGTGTAGCAATCTTATTTGTATTTCTACCCTTGATAAGCCATGCTTATGATTCTTATCCTCTGTATAGTTATTGTTAACTCTTCTGCATTTTAAATTCTTTTTACTGTTTTTTTTGATAAATACAAAATAAAGAAGAAAAAAAAATTATTACCCACAGAAAAAAAAATAAAAAAAAATAAATCTATCATCTATCTATCTATCTATTTATCTATCTGCCTATCTATCTATCATCCATTTATTTATCCATCTATATCTATCTATCATCTATCTATTATCATCCATCTATATATTCTTGAGCCAAGCATTGTATCATATATGCCTAATCCCATCACCAGGGAGATAGAGGTAGGAGGGGAGGATTAGGATTCCAATTTGTGTTTTTATTAAGGTAGTAGAAAACAAGAAGGCATAAAAATAAGATCAGGACTTGGGAGACAACAGCTAGAACAAGATAAATGTGGATAGAGGAAAGAGCATGGTAAGAAAGCATTTTATATGTATATGACATTGACAAAAATTAAACTCATTAAAAATTAATCAAATAAAGAAATTTATTTAATGGAGCTGGAGAGAAAGCTTAGCAATTACGAGCACTTCTTGCGCTTTCAGAGGACCAGGGTTTGATTCTTCTTTGATCCCACTTAGGATGGCTTACAACAACCTGTAACTCAAGCTCCAGGGGTCTCTGATGCCCTCTATGGTCTCTGCTGACATTTGTGTACACACACACACACACACACACACACACACACACACACATTGGGTGGTGGAGGGCTGGAGGGAGAGAGAGATCTTTAAAAATAATGAGTAGCCACAGAACTTCCCTTAAGTCCCTGAGCTCAATACCATGGTAAAGTTCATATTTTCTCTTTGCTCTTTTATATTTGTAAATATTTTTTGCCTAGTAATTATTATTCAGCCATCTAACACAAAACTCATTAACTTTATGTGATCATAATTGAGGATGCAGTTAGTTTTCTTATACACATTTCCAGTCTCTCCCTCTCTGCACCTTCCATGTATACTTTTATTATAGTTTAGTTAATGCCTTTGTGAATATTATCATACTGATTATGTTCACTCCAGAATGAAGCAATATTTTGTCATGTATTTCTTTTCTTGTGTAACATTTTCTTTTTCCTGGAGTTTGTAAGGTACTTTTAAGTTGTATACTTTTAAATGTTAGTATGTATACAAAGTACACACACTAAATTACTCAAAATTGCCTTCAAATGTTCTTTTAAATTGTGTCAGTCACAACCATCTAATTGCTGTGAAAACCTCAATACCTTAAGGTCATTATACAAGTTTACTTCTGGCTCATGTCATAGTTCAGAAGTATCAGCTGGAATTTCTTTGGCTACAAACTTTCCAGGTCATAACTACCTTCCTTTAGAAACTTTATTGTTTATTGTTGGGCGATGGTGCTGCACACTTTAATCCTAGCACTTGGAATACAGAGGCAAGCAGATCTAGGTTGGAGGCCAGCCTGCTCTGTAGAGTGAGTTTCAGGACAGCCCAGGAAACACAGAGAAACTGTGTCTCAAAAAAAGAAGAGGAAAGGGAAGAGGAAAGGAAAAGAAGAAAGAAAAACTTTACTATCTTTCAGGATTTCAGAGTATTTCCTTCTTTCTTTGCATATGAATGCTATCCAAAAAAAGAAAAAGAAAAGAGAAAGAGAAAGAAAGAAAGAAAGAAAGAAAGAAAGAAAGAAAGAAAGAGAGAGAGAGAAATAGGGAAGGGAGGGTATCAGGAACCATGCTATGGCTGTAGCCCAGCAGTCATGTCTATCATTCCTGCCACAAACCCTTGACTAAATCTCAGTGCTCCCCCATGCAGAGAGCTCCAAAAGAATTCCAGAGGGATGCTCTGGAGAACAGAAGGGATCTAGGAACATAGTGTGTAATTTCCCAGGGTGCCAGCACCAAAACTACCATCTTCTTTGAGCCTTCTCCCTGCATGCCCCTACTTGCTTTATAAGAACTATTCTGGGGAATTCTAATTCTCTCTCTTGAGTTCTCTGAGTTTCACTCCTCCTCTTCTTGATTTACCTGCTTATTTCAGGAAAGCTGTTTTTCAAATGGTACATGAAAGAATGAGTAATTTTGAGTGCTTGAAAGCATGGGAATGTCACCATTTACATGGCTAACAATTTGGGAATACAATTCTAGATTTAAAATAAAGTCATTCTTAACATGTAAAGGTGCTGAAAGAAATGTCTATGTTTGTTGTTATTCTTGGGAAATACAAAAGTTTTTTCCCATGTAAATGATTTATTTGTCTTATGACTCTGGAAGACAGATATTTAAATATTTGTGTGTTACTGTTATCTCAGAATGATGTGTATTAAATCAATGAGTAAAAGTAAAAGGGAAACTTTGATCTCACAAGTTCATAGTTTTTAAAATTAATTTTATTTATTTAATTTTTTAACATACCCACTACTGTTTTCCCTCCTTCACCTCTTCCCAGCCCTCCCCCAGCTTCCCCTCATCCCATTCCCCCCATCCATTCCTCAGAGAGGGTAAGGACTCCCAGAGTGAGTCAATGCAGAGTCTGGCATATTCAGTTGATAATGGCATACCCAGTATCAAGTTTGAGCAACATGTTCCTCTGTAAGGAATGGGCTCAAAGAAGCTAGTTCATGTAGCAGGAATAAATTCTGGTCCCACTGCCAGAAGCTCCACAAACTGCCCATGCCATTCCACTATCATCCACATTCAGAGGGCTTAGTTAAGTCCCATGTAGGTTCCCCAGCTGTCATTTCAGAGTTAGTGAGCTTCCAATAGCTCAAGTCAGCTGTTTCTGTGGGTTTCTTTATCATGATCATGATCCTTTTGCTCATATATTCTCTCCTCCCTCTCTTCAGCTAGACTGGAAGTTCAACCCAGTGTTTAGCTATGGATCCCTGCAACTTCTTCCAATAGTTGCTAGATGAAGGTTGTATAATGACAATTAGAGTGGTTATCCATTTGATTATAGGGGAAGACCAGTTTAGGCACCTTCTCCATTATTGCTTGCAGTCTTAACCAGAGTCATCTTTGTGAGTTCTTGGTATTTCCCTAGCACCAGGTTTCTCTCTAACCTCACAATAGCTCCCTCTTTCAAGATATTTATTTTATTGTTCTCCTTCTCTGTCCTTCCCTAAACTCATCCATCCCAGTCCCTCAGGTTTTCTTCCCACCTCCTCTTGCCCCTTTCCCCCAATAGTTCCAATTTACTCAGGAGATCTACTCCTGTTTTCCTTTCCTTGTTACCTAGCTACTCGGGGGTTATAGATTGTAGCCTGGTTATCCTTTGCTCTATGTATAAAATTCACTATTCAATATCCTTAGTCATCAGGAAAATGCAAATCAAAACAACTTTGAGATTCCATCCTATACCTGTAAGAATGGCTAAAATAAAAAAAAAAAAAGATGACAGCCTATGCTGAAAGGGATGTGGAGCAAGGGGAATACTCCTCCATTGCTGATAGGAGTGTAAACTTGTACAGCCACTTTTGAAATCAGTATGGCTATTTCTCAGAAAGCTAAGAATTAGTCTATCTAATGATCCAGCAATACCACTCTTGGTCATATACCCAAAGGATGCATATTTTTACTACAAGGACATTATCTCAACTATATTCATAGCAGCATTATTCATAATATTCAGAACCTAGAAACAACATAGATGCCCCTCAAGTGAAAATTGGATTAAAAATTTGTGGTACATTTACACAATGGAGTACTACTCAGCAGTTAAAAAAAGAAAAAAAGAAAAAAAATGACATCCTGAAATTTGTAGGCAAATGGATGGAACTAGAATGTGTCATCCTGAGTGAGGTAACACTGAAGCAGAAAGATAAACATAATATATACTCACTCATAAATGAATTTTAGACATAAAGCAAAAGATAAGTAGATTTTAAAAGTTCATAGTCTTTATTTGTGGAATTCTTAAAGCATTATTTCTTTTCACGCACCTTTCTACCCCTTTCTGCACAGAAAAAAAAAAAATCCTCTTCTAGGACTTTCTAGGATTGGTTTGGGTCACTTTTTTTCCTCCAATACTTTATGTAGTTTCTTGTTCTACTTTGCTGAGGGATTAATTTCTTTGTTATTCACTCATTGACTCAGAGTCAAAGAGCCTGTTTTTAGCTCATGGTAAACCACTCATGACTAGTACTTGCATTCTTGGGAGGACTGGAGGTTGGAAGAGGCAAATGAAGAAATTTGGTAGATTACATGGCATAGGGAGGAAGCATCAGGTGCAAGCATTCTGTGTTCATCCGATACTCAATTACTTGTTGCCAGTCTGTGCCAGTATTTCTGCCTTATAAAGGTTTTGCAGGGAGAATAGCTGATAACCCAGTTTCCTTAACTCTACCTACAGAAAAGCACTATGTAAACTGCTAGTCAGTACCTGCCTCCAACTGGATAATGGTCTTTAAAAGAATCCATTGCAATTTATTTTAATCTGGTGATGTCTCTTGTCTCTTTTATTTCCTTTTATGGTTTAAAGGTAATTTTAGAAGTTAGAAATTATTTGTGTGTGTGTGTTTAAGGAGTTTGAGGAGGATGAAACACAGGCGATGAATTTGCCATTTTATCCAGAAGTTTCCCAATTACAATGATATCTATCTATACATCAGAGCCGCTTTGTTGAACGAGATAGCAATTTTATCTGTTTAATTTGTTCCAGGAAAACCCCAGGCACAAAAAAAAGGCCTTTAAAAGTATTACATTCACACATTTTTTTTTTTTTCTGTTAGAAGAGCCAAAACAATTTTTATGAATCAAGTGACACTAGAGCTTGGAAAGGTGACTCAGTTTTTAGGAGAACTTATCACTCTTTCTGAGGATCTTGGCAGCTTTGTTTTCCAGCACCTACATGATGCCCTACAACCATCCATGACTCAAGTGTTGGGAGAGCTGATGTCCTTTCTGAACTCTCTGAAAGACCAGGCATGCATGTGGTACATTATGCAGGCCCAACACTAATACATATAAAATAAGTATTTTAAAAAGTTTTCAAATTAGTACTTTGGGATGATAGGGTAGATTAAGTGCTACTCAAATAGTAAGTATAGCCAACAGTTCTATGAGAGACAATGCCAGGAATTATTCTGGACTACTGACTCACATTAACTGTACAAATTTCACTCTCCCCCTAGATTGTCTCCCCCTCATTTTCTCTTTCTTTTTGAGACATGTCTCAAAGGCAGCCTAAACTGACTAGAACTCACTTTGCAGCCCTGACTAGCCCTATTATCTTATCTTCAAGGAAGGCACTTCTTTGAGCTTGGACTGTGGTATGTGGTTTCCACGAGAAACGCTCCCTAGCAGATCTTAGCAAACTCTGAAGCATCGGGTCAGAAATGAATTAAGCAATTAAAACTCAAGTCATTATCTTGCTAACTCTAACATGAGCTCAAGCAACAGGTTTGGAACTATTTTCTTTGCGAAGGAATACGTCAAACGCTATGAAATGTATTCAATCTTGTATTCTTACCTTGACCAAATGTCTGTAAATTTAGGGATGCCAGTTTATGTCCAAAATGTAATGCCCAAGGTTACACAGGATCATCACTTAATGGGAAAATATAAAGTGTTTGTTTAGTATAGTACTTGCTACATACTGTGAATTTAATAAATGCTTGTCTAGTGGCTGGCTGTGTCTGTTATTTTATTTAGCAGTAACCCATTAGTCCCCAAATAGTAAGGATTTCGCTGGCATGGATTTATTGTTCATTCTCATGTCTGTGCCCTAACTTTAAAAAAGCAGTTTCTTTCCAATTCCCAATCTAATGGGATGCTTTTCTCTGCTCTCTACCTGGAAGACCTTGCTCTAGGAGGGGAGGATGCACACCCCCGCCTAGGTGGAGACAAGCTGTGTATGAAAGCTGGTCTCTCCACACTGCCCCAGGCTCTTTGAGAAAGGTGTCAGCACAAAGACAGAAAGAAATAAGTCAATGAAAACGAGCTGGCCGCTAGGACAGCAACCCCACAGTGTGGAGAATCCACCAGCAGCCAAGTGTATTTCTTTTTTGCAGCAGTTGAGTCACCAGCCAGACTGGCCCGAGGTGAGCCAGGCACATCCGCGTTAGGACTCAGAGACACGCCTTCTTCTCACACAAACCTTCCTGATCCCAGCTGCCTAGGCGGACTCCCGGGTGCTGCTACCCGCCCTGCCACTTTCGCAGTTCGGACAGGCAGAGGTTGGGGACCACCTGGTGTTGCACCGATCAGGAGCCACAGGTTGCAGCCGCAGAGAACCTTGCCCATGACAGTGGCGCTGTGAGGCTGCGGGTGAGCGGTGGCTGCTGGTGGGTCCCCGGAGCTCGGGAGGACCGGAGCGGCCCTGAAACCTGACACCAACGCCCTCGCTGTGGCTGTTCCCTGGGCTGGTGAGTTGGGCAAGGCCGGCTGTCGGCTGGAATTCGGTCCCACCCACTCTGGGTGCCCGGGCTTCAGGGAAGGGGGACCCAGGAGGGCGCAGGCCTTGAGCCTGCAGCCTTCCATCTGTTCCCTGTAAAAAGCCCAGGGAGCCAGACCTGGGGCCGCTCCTGCTCAGATGGCCCCACAAATGGATCTATATGCCCTTTGCTTTGGTGTGTGCCTGTTCTACAGCTGATTAGAACCAAAACTAAACCTTAACAAGACACTGGATAGAGGCATGCATATCTCTATTTTTAAAACAAAACCAACAAAAAACCTATTATTATTAGCTAAAAGAAGAGTGGCATGCAGAGAGAAAGGACCTAGGGAGGCTTGCCGGACAAGAGACAAGACTTAGCACTTCCTTGAGATGAATCAGCTCCAGAAAGTGAAGAGTGCTTCTGTGTCCCAGTGTTTGCCCCATTGCTTTCGAATACTGATCCAAGTTTTGCCTTGTAGGGAGTGGGGGTGGGAAATGAGTGTTATTGCCGGTGGTCCCAATACACCCTCTTCCAGATTTACCCACTGCATCATTAACTTACTAAGACTTCAGAAAGCATTGATTCAGGTGATGTGTAAGCAGTGATGGTCTTCCGAGGAACAGCTGTTGGGTCAAAGCCTGCACACCTGTAACCTGTTTGCCAACTTTTCATGACAGGACCTAAAACTAAGGCTTTGGGACTCTAGTCTCAATGGATTGCATTTCATTTCAGGGTTACTAGAAAAGCCACGGGTTTTGATTTGAGTATGCTTAAGAGAATACCCACAATTCTCAATATTTAGTTATATTCATATTTACTTGCATATATAGCCAACGTACTGGTTAATGGTCGTAACTTTTGAAGAGTAGAAAAGATGGACATGGGTAATTGTTACAGGTAGATAAGTTCACTGGATTGATTTTAAGCTACTGTAAAGTTCAGTCTGTCGTAATAAAGCAAGAGAAATGCTTTGCTGATGCCACTCCGCCAACTCTCATAGCAAGTTTTCAGTTTGCAAAGGTAATTCCTTATGCAAAAGACCACCAGTCTTACCAGCAGGAACTTCTGTGGATCATCCATCCCAAGGTGTACACTTGCCAGATACTGTAACATTAAGAAGGAGGCTTCTCTGATTAAGGACTATGAACTCCCATGCTCTGTTACTATCATTGCTCGTGAATGGAAAAACAAAACATTTCAGATGAAACTGGATAAGCCTGTTCTCATCTTTGCCAAGTGGCAATAAAAAGAATCTGTCAAATGTAAGCAAACCACAGCTCTCCTTCTTCATGGGTGATTTCTAGCACAGGCATGTTTGACCCGATAAGGAAGGTAACCCTGGAAAAATGATCCTCTTAACTCATGGTGCACCACATTGTATTCCTTCTGTCTTCTGGTTTCAGGTTGGGCATTCATCTATGTAACTATTGCTTTAGAAGCATGGATGCTAAAGCCCCTGGTGGTTCAGAGCTGGCATGTGCTGATTTCTTAGAAAGTTGGAGTTTGGCTTTCAGCCTAGAGCACTGATTCTCAACCTTTCCAAGGCTGTGACCCTTAAATACAGTTCCTCATGTTGTGGTGATTCCCCAATGGTAAAATTATTTTTATTGCTATTTCATAACTGAAATTTTGCTACTGTTGTGAGTCTTAATGTAAACATCTGTGTTTTCTGATGGTCCTAGGCCTCATCAGGTCTCCTCTGAAAGGGTCCTTCATCCGAAAAGGGTCGTGATCCACAGGCTGAGAAACACTGGCTCAGTAAAGCATGGGAGGCACACTGACTAGTCCCATAAAGCTCATCTCACAATCAGTGTTGATTCATCATGGCTGGTTAACCAATAGTTCAGCTCTGAAGCAACTACTTGTAATGCTGAGGTACAGGAGAACAATCCCAATAAAAGATGACAGGGCAAACCAGATGTTTGCCATGAATTATTTGTAGAGATGCCTGCCAAAGGAGAATGAGTCTTTCTTCATGGTTAGGTGTATAAGGTATGGAGTGGATGTCCTGTAGATGCAGGAGGTGGCAATATCACTTAGATGGACCCATTCTTAGCATTATATACTTGGCTGATTTCAGGTTCATTTTAGTCAATATTGTTGTCCTTCAAGTGTTGAGTGTATCTCCTCAGCCCTCCTTAAACAAGCAAAGGACTAGTGTGTAATAGCTTTCTGTTTAATAAATAAAAGAATTCTTTCATAAATTTAATATTTTTGACGTGTTCAACATCTTGAGAAAATAATATATTCAGTTGCTTGTTCAGTTATTGATCATCTCTTTCTAAATAGCATCAGTGGCTGTTACAGGCTCTGTAGACAGACATGGGCAAATACCCTGTGGATCTTACTACTCATCTGTGGACAAAGAACTGACAAGATGAACAGGTTACCTCCATGACAAATGGCTCACAGGTGCTAAAGAGAATTAGAGTATAGGGCAGGAGAGAGTTATTCTGTAAGTTTCGGGAGTGTGGGGGTGGGACGGGAGTGTCAGGCTGAAGATTACCAGGGTGAGCCCTTCTGAAAAGCTATTTCAATGCCTGTTTGGAGCAGATGAGAGAGTGAACCCTCGGAGACTATTCCAGACTGAACACTCAGGGTGCTGGGATTTGCCAGTCATGTTCCCTGGTTGAGGCACTAATAAGGCCAGGTCATAAAGAGTTTTGAAGGTGGTAATATATAGTTGGATTTGGGTTTTCACTCTGGGTGCAATGAGAAAAAGCTATACTAAATGTTTTATGAAACATTCTCCAACACATCCTCCAACATTATAACCATTAATATTCTTCTAAACACCATGGACAAGAGATGCTGAAAAACCAGAAGAACTCTAGTATGTACACATTACATCCTAGGATGCAGAGAGGCAAACAATAGTCCTACAAGGTTTAATATTATTAAAGAAAACATAGTAACAGCCAAAAATAATAACACTGGTCATCAGGAGAAGCCTTGGGGAGAGACATATTTTATTGTGATATAGGTAGAATGTGATAGTTCAATATATGTTTACAGTTGTCTGTCTTTGTGGGTGAGTCCTATTTTCTTGTGTTCAGTCATCTTTGAATAAAAATATTTGAAGCCAAATTGCTTCTATATGGAGCATGTTTTTGACCTTTCTCATCATAATTTTCTGAGCAATCTATTTTAAGAGCTACTTACACATCATTCATACTACATTGGTTCTGACTATTCCAGAGATAATTTAAGGTATAGACTTAAAATTTATAATGCCTGTGCGTGTTGTGTGCAAATATTATGTAATTACATATAAAGATTGGTGCTCATATGCATGCAGGTATTTTTAGAGGCCTTTAAATTGTCCTCTGTGGAAACAGGATAACACTAAGCATTGCGAATTGATAAAATTGAGATATTTCCCATGCTCATTTCTTCAAAAACATATTATGAGTTTGTTATTTAAGCATTGCATATCTAATGAGGTGTTTATTTTTTTTAAAGTTATCTCCCTGGCTTCTTTGAAGACAGTGTTGCAATTTGATGACAATAGAAGAAAGGATAGAGAAAGGGCTACTCTAATTGACCAGCAATGGCAGCAGTGTAGATGAACACTGGAACTGCAGTCATTGATAAAAGCAGATCCATTCAGAAAGCATTTAAAAGCAGAGATGACTAGACTTTTTAACAAACCAAGTCAATGGTAGGAATTATAGAAAGATTAAAAATGGCATCAGAATGCATAAAGAACAACTTGGGTAGATGATAATGCATTTTCTTAAGTCTGGTAGAGATGGGCAAAGAAAAGATTTGAGAGGGAGGTAAAGACTATGTTACCAATTGTCTGAAGTATTTTCAGGATTCTGGGTGGAAACCAGTTAGGTCTTTCTTTTTGTAGATCTACAACAGCTAGGAGTCATAGGCCAACGCATAGCTAGACCCAAAGTCTCCAAGATATCAACTGGAGAGAGCTAGGGTGAGACTGAGATCTAGATCATAGAAGTGACTGATGGCTTGATTTGACATTGTGGGATCTTTGAACAGGAAACGTCAAAAAACTAGTCAGATGATAGGACCATTATGGTGAAAATATTATCATGAGCACAAGGCAAGTTTTTTTTAGAATGGCCAGTGATGCCAGATGAAGATTAGGATTAGAACTGTGTGGTCATACAGGCAGTGTGGAGACATGGGAAACTTTAACAAGAGATGAACCTCTCCAAATAACATATTCGGGAAAACTAATCTTAAAATTTTAAAAGTAGCCTAAATCTAAGAAAAACAAATATTAGAGAGTACCAGAAAAACTTAGGAGCTACATTCAGACTCTAATAAAATATAATTTTAAAATGTGATTGGAGGACAAAGAAATACTTAGAAAGGTGTTGTATGAGTTTTCAATATACTCTGAGGAAGAGTGGGCTTGGACGATGCTAAAGAACCATCAGTTCTTTAAACTTCTCTCACAACAAAGCAGTGAATGAGGGACTGGCTCATATCAATGAATTAATGTGAGAGGAAGTGGAATTAATCTCTCTATCTTCCCCTACCCAGTCTGCTGTAGGAGACAGAACCCAGGCCCCCAGCATGCTTAATCTAATACCAAGTTGTATCCCTGACATCCTTTCACATCTCTGTGTTGCCCACACAGACCTCCCCTTCTATGCACGCAAGTTTCTGATGTAGGTTTTGCATTCTTATTTCTGAATAAAGGACAGTAGTATTCAAAATGAAAGCATCAGGCTAAAAAAGGAAAAACTGTTAACATTCATTAGGGGCACAAGGGATTTCTTTGAATGGGAAAAAATAATGGAGAGAGTGGAGGAGATTGCTGCGAAGACACAGAAAGTCAGTGAAGCCTGAAGGATATCTGGTGCTAGACATGGAAAGAAGGGAAGAAGAACCTACTAGGCAGAGCAAAAACATCTATGGATTTGTAGCCTGGAATGGACGTGCTGCATTCGAGAACCCAAGAGAATAGAGTGGAGCGTAGAAAGCAGGAGCATGGGTAAGCTTGGGCAAGCCCCTTGAGAAATCATGGTTGGAACTAGATCAGACCAAGAAGGGCAACACAAAAGAATTATTTGCCAGAGGTGTTATAAGTGTGGCCTCCACTGGGAAATTACATTAAATGCAATTAAATAGCTTTGCAGTTATACTTCAGTGCATGGTTGTACATATCTGAGAACATAGTATGTGGAATAGTTAGCAGATAGTCCAGATAAAAACTTAAGAAGTGATCATGAAATTTTTAGTATTGAGAAATAAAAGAGATTAAAATAAATTAGGTTGGTACCATCTTGTACAATTGTTTAACAGTCAATTATGCAAAATCATTTTAGGTAGGTAAAGCTGTTTTATTGGAGGCAGATATAGATGCATGTCTTGATGATTCACAGGAAACTGTTAAGTTTACTCTGACATTAAGCAAACTTCACCAGCACCAAACAGTGTGTGTAGCTAAAGGACATAGCAATCCAGCATCTCAAGATCATGATTTTCTCCTGTTGTTATTGTTCAGATGCTCTACTCTAGCTCTGGAGTCTACATGTCTTGCTTCATATTTATTGCCTTCTATCCTTCCTTTCCCAGTTCCATTTCTGAATCATTTAAGGTATAGAGAACGGGTAAGGTGAAAAGAATGGGGGGATATTCGGAGGAGTAGAGGCAGAACAACTCTATAATGGGAAATCATTTTTATAGGTTAAACTACAAGTCTTTGGTTTAGCCTTTCTCTCTAGCACATATATTCATTTCCAGTTGTGATGACTTTGGGCCAAGACAATCTTTGGCTGCTTCAGTTTGCTCAGAGAAGTGAAACTGTTAAAATTGGCCAGAGGAACACACCATCTTTTCTACAAAGAAAAGTTGGTTCATAGCATACTTCTCCACTCTAACTTAGGCAAGGTAATCAGGGCCCAGGAAGCTTATTATAATAATGATTCAGTTCTTAGTCAGTACTTGGAGTATATTATTTTAATCAATAAAACATCTTGTAGATAAATATTTATGACTATGTCCAAGTACATAAAATATAGGATGAAATTAGATATTTTCTTTTTTCAAAGAGGGATTAAAAATCTAGGTCCTTTACTCTGCTTGACAGCCCCTGGTTTGCACTTACCCAAGCTGGCCTTGAATTCTTAATCCTTCTGATTTAGCTTCTTTGTACTGGGGTTATAAGCCTGGACCACCATGATCCTGTAGCAGGCCTTTCTTTGGACCACAAGCCCCCAAATAATGACACCAACAATAGCATATTTATTATTAAGTATGAAAGTTTGGTTTCTAGTCTATGTGTGTTCCTAACTAGCTCTTATAACAATCCACATTCTGCTAAGTGGCTGGCTCTTTAGTTCTCCTCCATTCTGTACTTCTGACTTGCTGTTTCTACCACACAAAATTCTAACCCAGAGTTTCTCTCTCTGCCTGGAAGTCCCGCCTCTCCTCTTCTGCCTAGCTATTAGCCATTCAGCTCTTTATTAAACTTATCAGATGCCTTAGACAACTGAGATAAAACAGAGACACATCTTTAGACAGTTTGCTCATATATCCCACAACATGCTCCACTAAAAGAAGCATCCCTTACTGCTTAGAAAGAGTAGAAACCATTTCTAATATCTAGACTGGCTGCATCTTGACCTGAGTGCCTCCTTTGACTAATCTAGACTTCTAAAGTTTTCTTCTAAAGACTGCAAGTACAGAAGGGACACCATCCTTTTGCTAGCTTTATAAAGCCTTGACTGCACTAAAATGTACACAGCAACTTGCAACTCACTGTGGAAACTGTTGTCCCAAGTCCTGAGTTCCGGGCCTCTGCCCTCCGTGTTTGATTTCAATCTTTCTATGGATAGTAAGATATAGTATACACATCAGTGCTGCTGGTCAGTGCTGAAATGTTGGAGCTCCAGTAAGGACAGTGCAGAAAAAAAAAGTCTCTTGTAAATATTTAAGAGAGAGAGAGAGAGAGAGAGAGAGAGAGAGAGAGAGAGAGAGAGAGAGGAGAGAGAACACATGATGAAACAAGCAGATATGCAATGAGTCATAAAAGCAAGACCTACTTTTTAATCTTCAGTTAGAAATTGATGCTAGCTGATAAAGACCACTCAGGAGATATCACATGAGAAAGCTGCTTTCAGATTCACTCTTTGTCCTGGGATTTCTCTAGACTAATATTGGGTGCTTCTTATTTTCATGTTAGCTGGTACCATCTCCTCAAATCTTCTCTGTTTGATTTCAGTCTTTCACTTGGGCAATAGGAGAACCAAGCGGACAAAAGGAGATGTGTAACTCAATAGTAACACTTGCTGTTAACCTTAATTTGGATGCTGTCTCTGTTACTGTTAATGTTGGAAATTGACAGACTTCATGAAAATTCATTCTGTTAAGATTATAAAGAGATAAAGAAAACAGGGAAAGATTTCTTATCCAGGATGTTTGGCTCTTCAGTGGATAGAGTCATAGCAGCCTGTAGATGTGGTCCTTCCTGCAGACTTGGGAAGCCCTGAACTGCATATTTCCTGTGTCATTGAATCCCGTGTGGTTTCCCTGTGAAGGACTACAGGATGACAACTGGTTTGCTCTGATGATGACTTTCACTTCACTAAAATGTTCTCTCTGGTTCCCAACAGTGTTTCTAATTGAATGTACCCCAAGGCTGTGACTTCTTGCAGCTCTCACCCCCAAGTAGAACTGTGTCTGAGACCAGGAAATTAGTTCCCAGAAGACGCCAGATTAGAGCTACTTTACTAAAATGCAGTCTTGAGGCAGGGCCTGAGTGGTCTAGAGAGCTGAGGTAGATTTTCTTAAAATCAATTCAGAAGACTTATTCATACTACTGAGAATAGACTTCCCACTGTGGTGGGATTCAGGCATTATTGAGGGAGCCTAAGCTTAAGACTATTTACATCCCACTTTGAGAATAAGAACTAATTTAAAATGAAAATTCTAGGGCCACTCAAATGTTGGGTTTAAGTATCCCTAAATTCAATTCCTTATCTTAAATCCTACTGTTTGCCTGTAACTTTGGCCATCTTCTTTACCTTAAACATCAAGGCACTTATTTGTAAAATCTTGGTTAGTTGTGAATACCTTAGATATAACACAACTAGATATTCAATAGACATGCTAACTAATAACAACCAAATAGATCATAAGTCTTTTTATTAATGACTATTAATGACTTAGAGGATGTCTATGGTATATCCATTTATTTCTTTTAAATGTTATTATTTATACAAATTGGGGCAAACAGACATTTCTTTTTTCCTTACAGGGAATATGCATTCTTTACTTAGCTATTTTCAAAATTACAACTTCCTGTGATTCAAGAAAGCACTGAATCTTTTTTTTTTTAAAAAAAAAAAAAAAAAAAAACTTATTCATTATTTATTTATTTGTCTTTATGTTTGCCTGGAACTGGGAACTGGAACTACAGACAGTGAGCTGCCGTGTGGGTGCTGGGAATTGAACCCTGGTCCTCTGAAAGAGCAGTCAGTGCTATCAACTGCTGAGCCATTTCTCCAGCCCCCTTGAATCTTTTATTAAATGTATATCATATCTGCTTCTTTCTGCAGCTCTTTAAGGCAGCCTGATTTGTACATCTAAAATCTTAACAAGTGAATCACAAAGAAACATGGAGGGGAAGGGGAAAGTCTGATAGTATATTAAATGCCATGATGAGGTGCATTCCTTTGCTTGCTAACTAAAACTAATAGAATCAATTTATAGAATAGTAATATAATAATAAAAATTAATATAATATACTTAAAAACTCATGAATGTGGCTATATATCTTTAAAGTGTAGCATTGATGAAACAGTATATTGCAACCAGTAGAAACATGTTTATTGTATTTGTTTCAGAAATTGTGTTTTGAAAACATACAGAATTGGAACATGAGAGTTAAAAATACCCCAGCTGCTTTCAAATTGATTTTTTTTCCATTGAAAGATGTGCTGCGTATGGTCACCAGATTCAAAGGATAAACACAACACACGAAATCGAAGAGTTATTGACATTCTTTGGGCAGCACAGTGCTAACAGTAATAGCACAATGTGAATTTTAAGGGGAATGTCAAGTTTGTTAAAATTAACAATACCATTTATAACAACAAGAAACTGGCTGCCTATTGATTCTGGTGCCTCTTCAGTTGGACTTAAACCTCTGATTCCTTCCTTGGCATTTCCCCACAGTCATCCTCAAATAAAGAAACAACATAAGCAGTTCACAATTTTTCTAATTCTGAGCACACCAAAGGTAATTTGCACAATTCACTACATGGAAACTCTTAGCTGCTATCGGTGTCCTCCCCTACACAGACACACACATACACACACACACACACCCTTAGCACGCCCCTCTTTAGCTCTGGATTTTCACCACCTTGAGCCTACCCATTGAAATTTAATCTTCAGTGTAATTTTAGTCTATCTGAATTTGTTGACTGAGACCACACATTAAGTGCCTTCTGTGAAGTCAGCACCGTGTTAGCTACTTTCCATGTAAAAATAAACAGCCCAGGTCTCTGCTCTCAAAGAACATGGTGGTGCATGACTTTAATCCTAGGAGGCAGAGGCAGAGGCAGAGGGTTCTCTGTAAGCTCGAGGCCCACTTAGTCCAGGAAAGCCAGTGCTACACCGAGGAACCCTGGTTTGAAAAACCAAAATAAATAAAGAAAAGAAAAGAATGTGGAGCCTGGTAAGGTTCTGTGAGCATTCTGTGAAATTGTGAATTCATTCTTAAAAGACAGTGTAGCAGTAACAAGAAGGAAGATAAGCCTGGAGCTTTAAAGTGTAGTGAGGTTGTATGTTAGGAATGCAAAAGAAAAGGTCTCAGTATGGTGGTGCATGTGTTTAGTCCCAGTACTCTGGAGACAGAGGCAGGTAGATCTCTGAGAGTTTGAGGCCAGCCTGGTGTGGTCTACAGAGAAAATTTTACAGCCAGAACTACAAAGATAAACCCTGTCTAAAAAAAATAAAATAAAATAAAATAAAATAAAATAAAAATAAAAACCAAAACAAAGAACAAAAAAATCTTTACTTACAAAAAATTGGGGAAGGGGGTCAGATCAGAGAAACATTAACAAGAGTGGGTTCTGACAAGCTAGGAGGGAAAGAGACAGAAATCTTATACAAGTGAACCTGCCTTCTTGACTCCAATAAAGAATTTGGTGGATGAATAATGCATGGGGCATAAAACTCAAATCCAGAAAAGAGAAAGTGAAACAACCTAAGAAAGTAAAGCAGGTGTAAATCCATTTGAGGTGCCCATGGTCATTTCATTGTATTGATTCAGGAAAATACCAGTCAAAATATAGGTCTCTCCAGTTGTGTAGCTTGGTCTATTTAAGGGTCCCTGGCAGTGGGATCAGGATTTATCCCTGGTGCATGAGCTGGCTTTTTGGAGCCCTTTACCTGTGGTGGGACACCATGCACAGCCTTGATACAGGAGGAGAGGCTAGAGCCTGCCTCAGCTGAATGTACCAGGCTTTGCTGACTCCCCATAGGAGGTCTTAACTTATCAGAAGAGGAAGTGAGGGTAGAGGGAAGCTGGAAAGGGGAGGAGGAGTATAGGGTTGATATATAAAATGAATTAAAATTTTTTCTTAATAAAAATATAGGTCTCTCAGGAGAATTTATAGTAATAGAAATGAAAAATAATGGCAAGAGATGGTCACTAACATCCATGAGACCAAGTATCATTTCTCAGGATAGCCCTGAATTGTGGGGAGAATGAGCTACCCTATTGAAGTGGTGATTATTACTATTATTATTGTTTTGCTATTGATAACTATTACTTACTTTCTATAAGCAGTGCTCTGCTTTGGTTAATAATACCATTTAAGCTCCAATAGACACAGGGAAATATAATATGTATGATTCTATATGCTTATCATTGTTGCTAAACAAGAAAGACATATTAAATATGCCAGCAGCTCCTAGTTTGTGATTATAACATCATCCATCCCTTGTCCTATGACTCAGGTCAATGACACCATCTCCCAGCCACCTTGTAAAATAGAACAAATCATAGCTGAGTTGACTGGAACATGCAGTAACACATGGGATCCTCAGAGATTTCTAAAGCAATTGAATAAGTCAATTTGGCTTGATTACTATCACGCTTTAATTACTGATATTAAGTTATTATTAATTTCAGTCCAAATTAGCTTTTTTATTTTTCCTTAGTAGCTTTGTCCTGGTATTGCCATGACTAAATTTAATACATTTTAACAATAAGTCTATCAATGCATAACAAAATGCATCTTGATGTTCTGAAAGAACTGAGGAATACTTTCAGGTAATAATTATCATAGGTTTTATTAATATGTAAAATACTGTTCATTGATTGATTTGTAAAATTATTAAGGAACTTACTACATTTAGGGAAGTTTCCTTCTCTCTTTTTCTCTCTCTTGTCCTCTCTCTAGCTTTCTCTTCTCCTACCTCTGGTAAATATGCATTTCTCTCTCTAGTTCTTTGTTTGTAAAAGCTTAGGAAATATCCCATAAATGACCGTCTGGCTGCCTCTCACTGTCCATATGTATTTTTTGTTATTAAACAAGTTCGAGAATACACTATTTACCTTCTTATTCCACTTGTATGTTCTCTGTGCCCCTTCTAATGCCCTTCAGCCAGGTGTGCAGATTTTTGTTATGAATTTGTTATTTGAAGCATGTTACTGTGAACAAATGTGCTTTATAACAGGCCAAATGCTCTGATTATTATATACAGAAAACAAAGTCTAAGAAAACATTGAAATGACTCACATCTTATTGAGACATGTAATCGATACTTACAAATATGTATGATGATTAAAAGCGTGTCAATTCTTACTTTCCCCTGGTGCTTTTTGCTACTTATGTTATTCACTAAGCTGTTATCTAACTATGAATATTCTAAATTTTACCCTTCCATAAATTTATCAATATTTTATATTATCTTCAATAAGATCAGTGTGATTTTTTTCCTGATTAGTTTTGAATATGCATAAAGCAGTATTACAGATACCAATCTCTTCTTTGTAAACAATGTCTCTGGACTTGTTTATAGTATAAAAACTATTCCTAGTGAAGGAAATATAAATAAATAAATACTATTACTATAAATATTCCTACTGAAGAAAATATGAATAAATAAATTACTACTATTCTTAAGGAAAGAAGAAGCCTTTCTCTAAAAACTTAGAAGTATTTTATGAGTCATTTTAAGTTTTCATTGTTTGCCCTGGCAGCCAAGGGAGAAAGCATACATTGCTGTTAAACCATTGAGTACAGACTGACAATCACTTTTGGTTTGGCCTTCATAACTCTTCCCAGAAAGTATAATTTCCCGTTTATGTGTAGCAAAAAAAAAAAAAAAAAATCCAAAGTTAAAACCAGACTTGTAAGAACAGTTTGAGACCAAAAAGAAAGGACTGAAACAAAAACAAAACTTTTAAAGCTGCAGTGGCTTGTGTGGATGGTACCTGGTACCAGAATGACCTGCAATTTCTAGAACTGCCTGCATTGGATCCTCCATTATATCACAGATCTATGGTTAAGCAAGTTAGACTCCATGTTCTAAGAATAAGGTCACTATTATAGAAAAAGCATTGGCTCTTATTCCCGTAGAATCTATTAAGTCTGTCCATAAAAGAGAAATTGGCCTTAGATTTTGAGGCTTTTCCACCATCACAGTCTACAACATGTAACTGGATATCTAACAATAATTTTCCCAGTGTCCCAGGTACTGGGGAGTGTTCTGAGCATATGGAAACAGTCAGTGAGCTAGCAGGTGCCGCAGCTATTCCATAGATAGAAGTAATCGTAACTGATGGAGAAGCCCATGCATTCTATCAAAAATGGTGGATGATTTTCAGAGCCAACCTCAGTCAACTAACTACTAAAATAAGAAGAAGGCTGGTAAGTAATATAGACTCCTAAGCATGCTCACAGCTGCAAACTAAATGGGCGACCTCAGGCACACAATAGTAAAAGATGCTTTGGAAGTTTCACAGTAATCTGAGAATGACTTTTCACTTCAGTTTGTTGCCCTTTGTTTCCTTTAGAAATAGAAGCCAGTGCACTATCCAATTCAATTTATAGGCTGCCAGCCCTAGACAAACAGATGCCTTACACAGAATGAGGGATTAAAATTGAGGCATCATAAAGAGGTAACAGTTGCCTTTCCTTAATGGCAAATTTATACCTTATTAATTATGGTGAACAAGATGACATCTGTCATTGCTACATGAACATGTTAGAAAATTTGAACTATCAAGTAAGATCAAGTGTCTTGTGAATCTAATTAATTACCCTAAAAGCAAACTCAATTGATTCATTGTGGGAAATTCTGTTTCCATTCTTCTTTTTTCTAAAGATTCATTGGTCTTGTCTTCCTGCATATATTTCCTTTATCCTCAAATGACATTCTTTTTTTAAGATAATGAAGTTTATAAAGCCAACAAACCAATATTTTTTTCACCGTAAGAAAGGATAACTAAAGGGCCAGAGAAATAGTTTAGGAATAAAAACGCTTACTCTCTGGGCATGAGGCTATAGTTGAGATCCCAGCATCAACCTAGCCAAAAACATAGAACTCTAGATTCAATGAGAGATCCTGCCTCAAAGGAACACAGCAGAAATTCATAGGTGAGGACATATGAAGCCTTTTTTCTGGCCTCTGCTAGAAAAATGGATAAAAAGGTATTTGTACCTGCGAGCATGTGTGCACAGACTCCAAAACACATATACAGACTTGCACATGTATGCACACCACATATGAACATGTGAAAGAACAGAGTGTGTGTGTATCTAAGTAGTTTCTTTGTTATTGCATCATAATGAAAGCCTGGGTCTGATAGCTATTAAAATTCTCAGATTTTATGGTATTTTCTTTGTAAAACTACTAGGACACTGAATAAAACACAATGACATATTTTATAGTCTCATTTCATGGCATGCTAATTAAGACTATGGTTCCAAAAAGGAGTTTGTAAAGTTATGTGCCTAAAGGAAAATTAAAACATATTCTCAACTAATTGTTAATCATACTCAGGTTGTCAGGACATGTTCAAGTAGCTATCACTATGATAGATTGAAATCTTTTTCCCTGTGTTCCCTGGCAAAAATTAAACACTGACTAAAATATAAGAAACCCATTGCTACAGAAGTTACCTGTCTTCACTCTCAAGAACCAAAGGCTTATTTACATAAATCATTATCTTTGGTTTGCAAGGACACTGCAACTAACAATCTTGCCCCAGTATGCTAGTTTCAGACAAAAACATTTGCTCAAAGTATCTTAAATTCACACATTCTTATTTTTTTAAAAAAAACAATTGCACATTTATTTTCAAAATGTCAGGACTTGTATTTGAAATTTACCTGTAGTTGATACAGGTTGTTGTATCAACAAGAGATATCACCTGACTAGAGAGAGTAGTAAATGTCTCCTTGTAATTGAGTTCTGGAAGTTATAGAAATAGAATAGTGCCCTATAGAGCTGATGCTTATTAAAGGTTGGTGGCCTTAACAAACTTACAACTCTAGATTATCAATCAAACTTTGTTTTAGTGGTGGTCAACTCCCCTCCACCAAGAAGATATTGGCTGCCTCTAACTTATTGTGAAAGTACCTTATCTTGAGGTTGTTTGTAAAGTAGTATCAAGGATGATGCTTCACTTCTGTCTATTTTCTCTAATTCTCCAGAGACTTGGGTGATATTAAACAGACTGAATGACTAGCATGGAAATCAATCAAACGAATGGAAGCAGTTAAGCCTCCCTGGTATGGACATGCTGCATATCAGCCGAGTCAAGAGATCAATGTTAAAGTATTATGAAAGAAAACAAAAGTAAATTGGCTTATTGGGAAACTGGACACAGGTATCTTTAGCTCAGCCTGCTTTAGGAAAGTGATGACAGACCAAAGCAACATTGTTACCAAAGTCAGCTCTGGTTAAACAATTAATTTAGTGAACTTATTTATAGGAACATGGGCAAGATATTACAACAAATGCACAACTTGACAATAGCTGTATCACCAAAAGTCCATCCTAGCATGAGGGATGAATATCTGAACAATTTGTAAGCAGCTCCTTGTCAATATTTATTGCTTATATAACCTTGGAGAAGAAGACAGGGTCTTGCATATATGGTAAATTTCAGGGACTTCCTGAGACTTAAGAATTTATTTTTAAATCTTGTTTCAACTCCAAGGAAATTATGCAGGAGTTTCCTATTAATCAGCGTGGTATTTAAGATTAAAAAGGTATAACTGTAGGAATCAAATCAAGGTAATAAAAAGTAAACTATGCAATTATATTTTATATATGTATATCCTCTTTAGGACCTAACTTTGAGCAGAGAAAACTGGATTAGCCTTCAGCTATGACCAATGACCATGAGTTAAAATACCAGTAGTTTAGGAATGTCAATAATCCAAAAAATTTATTGAGTAAATGATCTATGAGGTTTGGGTAGTGCTGGAAAAAAGTCCTGGATGGACATTTTATGACATAATTAGATTTCATTTAGAATTTCTGCTTACATAATAGATCCCTGGGAATCTATATCTCTTTATCCTGAAGGAGTAGGCTGATACTACAAACACATTTATCATTCATTTTTACCTCATTACATGGTTTTTTAAAATTACTTTTTCTTTATGTTGACATCAGTGTGAAAGGGAATTATAGTGAGGGCCAGAGGAAGACTGATAAGTAGGTTTAATGTCTTTTTATTATCATGCTAGAAAGATAATCTCATAATAGAAATTATGTTTTTTGAAATTAGATCAGAACACATAATTTCACATAGAAAGCTTAACACCATGATGACTAGCCATATAGCCTGGTACATTGTCTACATTTATAATGGAAGTATGTTTGGGAAGATAAAATTCCTCCTGGATTTTATCCCAGCAAGAATTGTTATAAAAATCCCACTTAAATAAGAAAAAGTAAATTGAGAATAAGTTAATATTGTTTTCCTTTGAAATTTCTTAGTTACGTTCTAAAGAGTTCAAAATAGTTATTCAATGGGGAAGCCCCTAGGGACCTAGGCCCCTGAGGCTTATTCTGGCTGTTCTCTTGGACCCAAATATTTGATCTGTTTTCTAGCCTTTTCCATGTCCCTGTGAGGTTTGCCAAATGTATATATCTCCAATTCATCCCAACCTGCCCCTCTTCTACATGCTAGCCTGGCCTTTGAAATGTTCAGGGAGTTGTTGGCTAAAGTTGAAACTGTTAATTTCAGAGAATATATGCTGATGAACAGTTAATAGAGGCTTATTTAAAATGTTAATCTACTGAAGAAAATGTATTTATAACACCGAAATCAATATTCAGGATGCCTTTTGTAGACTTTTACAAAGAGAAGAAAAATTTGAGGTTTTTAACTTAAAAAATTCTAATTTAGACTAAACAACTTGATGTTATTCAGTCTTCCCATTTTATTTATTTGTTTATTTGTATGTACACATAGGTCCCCATGCCTCAGTGCACACAATGAGAGAAGAAGAGAACTTTCTGTAGTCCATTTTCTTCTTTCACCTTTATATGATTTCCAGGCACCTAAGTCAGTTCCCACGATGAACTCTTAGCAGTGGCTGCTATTCCAGAAGACCTACAGGGCTTCAATTCCCAGTACCCACATGACTTCTCACAACCATTAAATAACTCCTGTTCCAAGGAATTTAGAGCTCTCTCCCAGCCTCCACAGGCACCAGGAATGCAAGTGGTTCACATACATACATGCAGGCAAATACTCATACAAATTAAAAAAATAAATGACACCATGCAAACATGTCTACTCTTTCAGTTTTCCAGAGAACAGAGTACTTATATGATGAGAATTATTTTTTCCAGAGCTTTTGGAATGTGCACACACACACACACACACACACACACACACACACGTTCAGTACAGGCTTTACCTCACCAGAATGTAAGTCATTCTAAGAAATATCCCATGAACCAAACATATAAGGATCACACAGACAATATGACATGGTGGCAAGTGGAAGGAACCAAATGTTGTACGGACTCCTAAAATATTCACTGATTTTTAAATCCAACCCTAGACACGAGTGTCATCCATATTTTTAAAATTGTTCTTTCAAAGAAAATGTCCAGTGTGATAAGGAATAATCAAGAAAAGTATGATAATTATGGCTGTTCTAACATATGGTGCTGTTTAGGATGGCCTGGTTGGGTCACTGTTGGGATTGCCTCTATGCTCAGGGTTCTCCTAGTTCCCTTGGGTGAGGGGAGCCTAGATGGCACAGAGAGCAATGGCACATGCTCCGGGGACATGTAGAAACAAGCAAGTCCAATTTTATTAAGAAGGAGAGAGCCTTTTCCCCAGACCCTCTTCCCAGCCAGAGAAAGGGTTTGCTGGTATCTGCAACTGTGGCAGTGGTCTCTCACAGGTCTCAGTCACTTTGCATCCAGACTTCACCCTCGACAAGACCCCATGCTCAGACCCCAGGTTGGCTTATTCAGAAGTGATTAGGAGCACTTATCACTAGTTTGTACTGGATAAAACTAAGCTGGTCTCCAGGCCCTTAGAAAGTTTACAGAACTATTCACAGGATAAAACTAAGCAACCTCTAACATATTTCTAGGGCCCATACTTTCCACTTGGAGCCCCTGCTGGGCACACAGAACCTCAAGGGTGTGGCTTGACAAACTTTTTTTCAGACATAGTTTTTAAACCCCCAGCATTAGGAATCATGATGCCACTTTATCTGAAATGTCAGTGTGAGATGGTAAAAAGAATACAACTTGACCATGGGGTAGTCAAGGTTGCCTCAACAATATTGTGTTGTCCTTTGAGTCACAGCAGCTAGATAGAGCTGTGACAGCCTGGCCACCTGTTTAAATATCCGCTCATGATGTGGATGTGTTACTGGTCAGAATTCTGACAGCCATTCAGGAAGCCAATGGATCCCTTCTCAGTAAAGTCATGTCTTTGGGAAAACTGTTAGTAAAATCAACTGGAAAGACCTTTCACTATTGGTCTTGAATGGCCATAGCCAAGAGGTGATATTTTTTTTTTCTCATTTCCTACAACTATTAACACTGTAGAAGAATAGACTATGGGGAACTAGAGAATATATACTGTAGAAGACAGACACTGCAGGTCTAGAGAATATACACTGTAGAAGATAGACTCATGGAATGTGGAGTACAGACAGTAGATTTGAGAGAAATATTTACAGAACTATTCACAGGATAAAACTAAGCAACCTCTAACATATTTCTGTTTTGATAAGCTATGAAAATAATGCCAGTTTGATAAGTTATGTGGCATTTCATTTCTATCTGGTAAACATTGACTCATACTTTAAAAATAATAATTAGCTAAGGAGGTAGGCTCAGGGCAAAAGTTTAATCTCAGTCATTAAAAATTATATAATTTATCAAAATTGCATCATCGCACGAAAAATACTAGCCATTTTTGTATGAAATCTTTCAGCTCTGAGGGATGATTCACAAACTTGTAGATTATTTTCTTTTGTGCCTTGTCCAAATGAATGAGCCAGTCTCCCTACTGGGAAAATCAGGAGAACATTCTAAAGGTGGATTCTCAATCATATATGGTCACAGAACCATAAATGCTGTTTTAAGCAGCTTTCCTGGCACACAGGAAGTGCACAGTGATACTTGTAAACTTGTTTAAAAAGGAAGGGAGTGAGGGAGGAAGGAAGGGAGGAAGGGAGGGAGGAAAGGGGCAAAGGAAGAGGGATAATTTGCTTATATATCATGTTGCACAGCACAGGAAGTGCCGCTGGAATGTGAAGGTACTTATTCACTGTTCTTCTTTCTTTATTGATCTTCATGCCTAGTATTCTGACATTTAAGGAACATTTGTCATTGAAGATTGTAGTGTGCCGAGGAGTTGAATTCGAAAGGCATAGGTTGGAGACTCTGATAGACCCAGATTCAAATGCCAGGCCTGACTTCAGCTGTGTGGTCTTGAGTATCAGACTTACCTTTCTGAGTTTCAGTCTGTCAACTTGCAAACTCCCCATGATCCTGGAGAGAATCAAATGAATGGATATATGGCAAGTGAGGAGCATAATAGCAATCCAATGAGAGGTTGTAAATACTAATTTTTTCTGCACTCTGCCAATTCAACAAGGGATTATCAGTACTAATTCTGTTTACATATGACCCTGCAAAATCAGGCTACAACAAGCTCAAGTATTAAAATAATTTCTGTTAGTTTTTTTTTTCTTTTTCTAGTTAAAATATAATTATAACTCTGTATTATGATTTTCTCTTTTCTTTTCTGGTCACCAGCTGTTGCAGAGATAGACATACTAAAGGGGACAGAGAGAAGACCACAAGGCCTCAGCTCTGTAAAAAAAACTATACCAGAGACTAAGAAATGCCAAGAGTGAGAGAAATAGTCTTTCCCAGTGAAGAGTACACCAATTGGTTATCTAATTCCAAATGGTCATCCCTGAAAACATTTCATAAAAGTTAATACACAGTTGGAAGAGATTTATTTAAGACTATATGTGCATGTATACACATTATGTACATATATGCATTACATAAACATATACATTTTCACATAATAACAATTAATGAAAAAGAGACCCTGAATTTGGAAGAGAAAAAGGTGAGGTATATGGGAAGTTTTAGAGAGGAAAGAGGGAATAAATTATATTATAATTTAAAGAACAAGAGAAATTATATATGTGTGTATATATAATTATGTAGTTATATAACTACATCATTTCCCCCTTCCTCTCCTACCATTTCTATGTCCCCCTCCCATGCTCATGTCCTCCTCTTTTTCAATTGCTGTTGTTACCTATACATGTAAACAAACAATACATAAATATATATAACCTGCTGAGACCAGCCAGTGTTAGCTGGATGTATTCTTTCTAGGAATGACCACTTGGTATTGCACAACCCATCAAGGGTATCATCGCTGGGGAAGACTATTTCTCCCTCTCTCATCAGTCATCAACTGCTGTTGTACTTCATCTAAGTGTAAGCCTATGAGATCTCCCCGCCACATCCCATGTGGGGATTTGTATCATGAATTAGTTTTATCTTCATGCATCAAGTTGTTGCCTGATATTTTGTTTGTGTTCTGACAAATAAAGCTTGCTTGGAGATCGGAGGACAGTGCAAGCCACTAGTTAGTCATAGAGGCCAGGCAGTGGTGGTGCACACTTTTAATCCCAGCACTTGGGAGGAGGGAGCAGGAAGATGGAGGAGTTTGAGGCCACCATGGGCTACACGAGATTGAATTAGTCTAAGAGAGAAACAGAGCCAGGAGAGGGTAGTGCATGTCTATGATCCCAGCACTAGGGAGGAGGGGACAGGTATATATAACTTGGATGGAGACAGGAGTGACTGTGGCTTCTCTTTTGCTTCTCTGATCTTCCAGCTTTTACACTAACAAGCATCTGACTTTGGATTTTTATTGATTAAGGCTAATTAGGACCATGCTTATCAAGTTTTAGTTTGTACTAGAAATTACTTAAGTTCACAATAATATTCATTCTAAAATGTGTATCATTTTATCTGGGTCAGAAGTCAAATTGAAGAATAATTACACAGCATGAACTGGTCTTTCCTAAGTGGTACAGATTCTTTTGTTCCTCTTATTTGTACAAGAATTAATAAGCTACCTGGAGCTGTCAAATAAAACATAGGCCATCCAAATTAAATTGGAACATACTTACACTACAAATTAATTGGTGTTTTATCTAATAGCCAAATATAACTGGACTTTCTGAATCTTAATTGCTAAATCCAACATCCTTAAATTGCTAATTACATTGTTTTATCTTGACTTTTTGTTTCGTCCACTGTATTAGATTACCTGGGGTAGTTTATAATTCCACACACACCCCAGACCCATTGCATCACACTCTCTGACGGCTAGAATTTTACACAATTATTTCAAATTGCTGTAAATCTTTAACTGAGAATCAGTTTACACCTGTGCACACACACTCAACACCCAAACACAAATATATTCATTTAAAGTCTCTGATTGAGTGAGTTTTAACAAAGCTACACATACCATTTTTACTAATGTATTTTAGCGATCACTCAAAATAAATTCCTCTTTTCTTCATAGGCCATAAACATTCTGCAGGTATTCCTGAGATATACTATACACTTGACTAATATGAGAATTCTTTATTGATCATCTTCATTTAAACCTAATACATAAAATGGGAACCATTATTTATAATTACTTGCTGTTATGAAACTCATACCGATTTTTGTGCTAGAGAGTGCAATGATTGCAAAGAAATAGTTGAAGTATTTCATGCAAATAACTAACCTCTCCCTACTGAAGTTCTTACCATCTGCTGGGTCTCATTTCATTGGTGGTCTTTTCCCCTACTCAACCCTATTTACAAAGGGATCAAAGACTCAGGCTGAATAAATTGCTCATGTAGCTGGTAATTAGGCAAACTATGATTCAAACCACAACCCAAACCCAAAGTCTTTATAAAGTTGTGTCTCAATCTGTTGTAATTTTGAAATTTCTCATTTCTGAACAGAATTCACAGAGTCCTGCTTTTAATGTGGGAGTGAGCACCAGTAAGTTTTCTGTTTCACTAACACCTGACTGACAAATTCTTTCTAGAAAGAATCAGCCAACCCAAAACAAACATATACAATTCGAACCCTGAGCATGAAAAGCTAATGACAAAGAGTTGAAAGAACATAATTGTTACAAGTTGTGGTTTAGGGGAAAGAAAATTGATTCTTATGCTAATGAACTTTGCCAGGCTTTCCAAAGTATGCATGCCATACCTTTGTCATGATGGAAGAGTGAAATAGAGAACTTACTAAAACACCAGGCATTGATATCTTGTTCCGACATAGTCTTAATATCTTCATTCTCTTCCTTTATGGATGTATTCTTTTTTTCCTTTTGACATGTGGGTGGAAATACAAACCACAAAACCATGGGAGTTTCTACACAGAGAACACAGTGTGAGTATCTATTTCTGGGTCATTTCCTGACAATAATGTCTTCCAGTGAACTTGAGTCATAATTCAGAAAGGAGAGAAGAAACTGGCTTAGCTGGGTTCATATGTCTTCATATTTACAGCAATTCTGAAATCCTTTTGCAAATAATTGAGGTTCAGTAAATGATCGTTCAACTTTCTGGACTGTTTTGATACCTATCCTGTATTCTATGCCATTTAAGAAAAGGAGTACCATGTATCGATGGCATGGGTATTCAGGAACAGTAAAGTCAAACTAGGATCTTGATTTCTTTTGATGTGACAGCCTTCTTTCACCAATCTTGTACAGTGGAGGCTCCAGAAACATAATCAAACAGAGAAAGTTTTGTGTGCCTCGGCAGTCTTCGGAAACTGTGAACTGGCTTTTGAACACATGAAACCACAATCTGAATGATTCTAGTAATTAGGGATTGAGTGTAGTCCCAAAAGCCAAAGGCTAATGTTCTGACAGCAACAAAGGGATTGTAAAAACCGTGAGAGCAGGGTGCTGCAAAGGAGGTTAACTTCTTGGTGTTTGAGAATCTCTAACTTCTGTCTTTTTCAGAAAAGGTAGGGTTCATGTGTACCTTAACCTCCCATATGTCCTCGTGTTGATTTTGGTTGATCTGCCTTCTTCTGGTCAAAAGAGTGGCTATGGGCTCTGGAAGAATTCTTCCTTCCTGTCAGAACTCTCAACTCCCTGACCCTTGCTGGTCTAGCTCAGACATTTCAGTATCTGCTCCTCCTCCTAAAGGCTTTCTGTTCTCTTTCTCTTCTTCAGCTGGCTTTTATTTCTTGTAGTTTTTGCTCTGTAGGTCTCTTCCTGTGGCTCTCTTTACTCGTGGAAGGGACCCAATAAGCCTTGTGATTTTATAAATTCTAGCTGAGTGTTTTGATAATCCCCCTTTACCTACCACCATTTCACTGCATCTCATTTTAGACAGAATCTATCTGTAAAAGCACAGATTGTTATGGATTCCGTTAAATGCCACCAGCAAAGAGAAGATTATTCACAATCCCCCTTAGACTCTGAAGAGCTCAACAAAGTGGGTTGAGACCAGCTACGGTACAAATAGTTGGAATTTATCATAACTGAGATCCATGATTGCCTTAAAACAAAATGATGAGGGAGGAGAGATGGAAGCTTCACTCTGGAAATCCTCTCACAGTTTTGCAGGTGGCCTCCATCTGCACTTAGTCTAATTACTGCTAGTTTCTCTTCTACTTTATCACTTAGGAATTTCACCCACGCCCTTTACCTCTTCCAGTCCTTTCCCTGTTTTGTATTACCTGGTAAACAAGAAGTTTGTGTCTCTTGTTACTAGGAACACTATTGATTCTTCTTGCTTCAGAGGACTTGGGAGATTTTGGGTGGCCATGAGTTTAAGAACTTTACCTAATCAACCTATTTCATGGAGTCTTCAGGTTGAATGGCTGGACAGATGCTGAGGGCCAGGCAGGTCTTCCAGTATATTCAAAAACTGTCTACAGAGGCTAATTTTAGAAAGTGATATGAGCAGAGAATGTAGTTTTAAAATAATATATTTCTTCCAATCTGCCTTTGTCACATACATAGCTTTATTTTTGTTTAAAAAAAATGCACAATGTTTAACTTGTATATCATGTAAAATTAAGTGCCGAGTCTATGATGTAATTTTTGTAACATGGGTCACAGCAATTAAACATAGTTGATATGTGGCCATGAGTTCAGTCCCTTAGAGAGAAATTAGTTTATCAGCTGTCAAAGAATCAAGTCCAAAGTGAAAACTATGGTATCATCTTCATTCACACAGGTTAAGAGAGATTCATTGAGATTTTATCAAACATTTGCCATTTTTATACATGTGAAGCAAGACTCTTGATTTTGTTTGTAGTGTGGATCACTTGCATTATTGACCATCACAATTTAATGTCTGACATAACTGGTTGCTTCATTGACAGCTTTCCATGTGGGTAGAAGAGAGTTTTGGAGCCAGGGTTTCCCTTGAGTTGGACTCTCTTTCTACTCTTCCCCTGAACAAGGCAAGCCTCCCAAGCATCCTACCATTTCACTATCCCCAACACATGTTGTTACTTGGTAAGGTCTTGAAAACTAAGACAGCAAAAGTATAACCTGTGGGCTGACTCAGGGTCCTTTGTTATGGTGCATTAATCTATTGGGGAGCCTTGTGATAGATATTAGGTTGATTTTTTTTTGTGAGCTTAATACATAAGGTCACTTTGAGGGAAAAGATACTTTTTCTCATGTGACAATTTTCGTTTTAGTTTGTATGAGATAAAACTCTCTAGGACCCATAGATTTATTATACATTCACATAGATTTTTTTTATAAAATTAAGAATTATCAGGACATATGTTATATTCACCACACATTAGATGAGCACCATTTTTGGCCTAGGCTCCAGAGGTGAACAGGTTAAGCTTGGATTCTGTCCACCCTGAGTTCAAGCTCCACATATGAAAAGAAATGAGAAGATGCTATCAGCTAGGTACAGGAACTATGTACTAACTGAAGTAGAATGAAGTCTTAGCAGGTGAATGTAGGGCCAGTTTTAGATACAGATGGATGTCCCTTTGATCTTTCTGAGGAAGAATATGGTAGCTGAAACTGAATGATAATTAGTAGACAAGTGTGAAAATGCAGAGATATAAGCATAATACAAGGGAACAAGGAACATTAAGACCAGAGGACAAGACAGGACTTGACTCCCTCAAGGGAAGAGAAAAGTACGTACAGCAAATTAGCAGGGAGCTTGTCAGAGCCAAATCACAGGCTACTTTTCAGGCCAGACAGGAATTTTGGTTCTGTCCTGGTTCCAGTTTAATGGGAAGAGAACAAATTAAGAGGATTCAGTTGGTTGCAAGGACCATGCAGTTTATCCAAGAGGACTTTTCTGAGAATGAAAGAGGACACTGTTACCAGAGGATCTGGACACAGGCTTTGTGCTGAGTGACCTGTGCTAGTGAGATTCAGCAGCTTTCAGTTGTCGAGGTAGGCTGAGGACAGAGAATTGTGAATGGAAACTTATGTCACTTCCTTTGGACCCCAGACAAATGGCATGGTTCTCTGTATTGTAGGTGCACACTGTGTTTGTTAGGTGAATGAATCCAGATGCTCATTATCCTTGTTTAGTTATTTTTAAAGATGTATTTTATTTATGTGTATTGTGTGTCTATGGTACCCTGCTCCATTTTATATTTTTTGTGTGTGTGGGGGGGTGGGTGGGTGTATGCTGTGTTCTGCATAGATACATGTGCCAAGGAGGCCAAAAGAGAGCATTAGATTCCCTGGAGCTGAGTTACAGATAGTGATGAGTCTCATAAGCATGAGTCCAGGGAATTCATTTGCAAGAGCAGCAAGCACTCTTAATAGTGCAGCCTTCTGCAGATCCTAGACCTTTGCTTTGTAAGTGGAGCTAAGATAAAATGTATTGTGGTAGAATTTGGTTCCATTCACACCCAAACCACAAGCACACACCAGGTTCAATTCATGTTCTCACAATGCAACCCAGATTGACATGGATCTTACTATTTAGCTCAGGCTGGCCTTGAACTAATAGAAACTCTCCTGCTTCAGCTTCCTGATGGCTGAATTTACCCAAGCTACCATTGCCTGCTTTGTTAATTAATACCTCCTAATAATTATTTTAAATATTTTTAAACTACCCCCCACTCTTTTCTGCCTTTTTCCCCTTTATTTTTTTCTTTTCTGGCTTTGCTGTTTGTTCCACACAGAGAGATCCTATGAATGTTCAACATGCTAGGTTTTGTTTGCTTGCTTTGTTTTGTTTATCAAAGGCAGGAATAAGGAAGGACCTCAAGTATCATCAAGCAGCTTTTTTTCTGATTCTTTTGAAGCATCCACTATGACAGCTTATATTGAACTCTGGAAGTTCCAAGTGAGTAACTTGGCAGGGCTCATTTCACCAGGGCAGTGGGATGTTTGTCCAGCCTGTCACTCTACCTAACATGAACAGCTGTCAAGTGTGATCTCGTCTATGCATTTATGAAACCAATTTAGTTCCCGATAAGGAGACCTAGGAGCCCCATCAAACATACAAATAAAAACCAGCTGATCTTGGTGACATATGCCTGGAATACCATAATGTCAGCACTCAAGAAGCTAAGGCAGGAAGGTCAGAATATTAAGGTCAGGCTGTGCTGCATAGGTGGATCATGTCCTAAAAAGAAAAAAAAAAAAACCAACCATCAGCCAAAAAAATGAAGATATCTCACTCCTCTGGTTTGAATCATAGATAAGAAAAACATTCCAGTTTATATTTTATACATTTTATGTTGTAAATTAAGTATATTTCTGAATTATTCCACAAACTTTCCAAACAGAAAAGATCAAACAAATAGCAGACTGGGGTTTAGGAATTACACATAAGTCTGGTAATATTTCAGCACTTACTCTGCTGTGTGCACACATGTGCATGTTCAGGTGTTCACTTATTTGCATGCATGAACATGTGTCCAGTCACATGCATGTGCAAGCATGCTTGCATTCACACAGCAAAGGACCATGTTCATCTTGTATAGTCAATGCCTACTTATCCCAGTCTATGCTGTTTGCTTGAAAAAATATTTTAACTGTGTCTTCACGATCAGTCTTTATGATTTATTCTTTGGTGTTGTTCATGAAACTCTCATATCTACTGTGAGATAAACTATATCATTTGCTGACCTTTGTGATTTTTTTCCCAAAACACTTCACCTTCAACTGAATTTATAAAGCTAGTTTCTGTTTTAGACATTAGAGAAAATCATCTCTTTCAGATTGTGTCTGAGGATTTTAAAATTTGTACCATTGTGTCCTAACTTTTACTTAATGTTAGCCTTTTATTTTTAAACTATAAACTACATAGCTAAGTGCTGACATTTGGATAATGCTGACATAACATTATCCAAATGGGGCAGTGGCAACTTTCTTTTAAAATATAAAATTCTGCCTTAGTCACTAACAATGTGATGTTCACTTTATTGTATCCAGAGAAACATGCAGAGAAATGTATTATTGGTCTCCTATTCTATGAACTTGAAATTTAAACTTCTGAAATTTAATATGCATACCCTCAGCCTTCATAATCAACACTGTGTCCTTAGAGATAATATTATCTATTGGGACAAGTTCCGGCAGCAAGACCATGATTTTATAAAGGTTACTAGAAACTGATAAAGTGGTGTGTAGAAGAGGGAGAGGTGTGTTTTCCTTCATGAAAACTGAAAGTATATGGGAAGAACATTCCCATTGGCAGCCAAGAATTACTTGGAGATGCAGACCCATCAATCAAATGGACTTTGTCAGCTGTAGTATGTCCACTCGGTGACAGCCTATGGCAATTGCTCCCCAACCATTGTCATTAACCTTTCAGTGCTAAATTTATTTATTGTTGTCCCTTAGATGTCTCAGAAATTAATACATCAGTCTTTTATGGAGATGAGAAGGACCAGTTCCAGAAAATAGGCAAAGCTTATTTCAAAAACAAAACACAACAACACAGAGAGAGGTTGTATATGTGTGTCTGTGTGTGTGAGAGAGATGTCAGATATCAGAGGACAGCTTGAGATCTCCAGGGGCCTAGGGGTCAGGTCATCAGGGTTAGCAAGGTGCACTTTAAATCACTTTGCTGTCTTACAAGCCTATGAGAGCTTTTCCTTCCTTCCTTCCTTCTTCCTTCCTTCCTTCCTCCCTTCCTTCCTTCCTTTCTTTTATTAAAGACTTACTTGCTTTTATTTTATTTTTATGAATGTTTTGCCTGAAAGTATATAAGTATATATGTGCACGCCTGATGACTTCAGTGGCCAGGAAAGCATTGCAGATCTCCTGGAATTGCAGTTATGAGCACCCATGTGGTGCTGGCCAGGTTCTCTGGAAGGGCATCAAGTGTTCTCAACCACTGAACAATCTCTCCAGCCCTGACTTCTTTAAGATTTCAATTTAACACTCTTGCATTTAACTAAACTTCAGTTCCTAGTTTTGTTCTTTCTGATTTTGTATTCTTCTTCAAGAAGAAGTATGATATACAGGAATAGCAAAGAGAATGTATTTCTCATTGAAACACACTTTTTTCAGTTTTAGGAAGAATTAAGCAAAAATTCAACTCAAGATTCTACTAGAAAGCTCTTCATAAGTGTAATTTCAGCATACTGTACTTACCAGACCCACACCTAGCTGCTCACCATTTGAAAACTAATACTCTGGGATTGGGAATTGATATGAGGGAATTTGAACTTATTTCAGACCCAGAACCTCAAGAAAATGAGGAGAAGCTACTGATTTCTAAACAAAGACCACCATAAGGAACTCAGGCACAGGAAAGGGCTTTCCTTCCTGGGAGGAAATGATGCTATGCAGGAGGCCTTGATTAGGAGTGAGGTTTGTTTCACCAAGTCTCTTTCTTTCTTCCTAAAATATAAAGATAACAGAAGGTCTCTGTTTTATGTTTCTAGCCCCTATCATTTGAAGATGAACAGGGTGCATTATTTCCTTGCAAATTAAGATTATCCCACTTTCAGTTAGAAAGCCAGAATACAGTGTCCCTAAGCCACACTATCTAAAGACCATCGATGTTAAAACATCTGATGGCCTAAAGGTCCTGAAGGCTGAAGAATAATCCCTGTTGAAGGTGTTTTAGGACCAGTGTTTATCTAGTTCACTTTGTGCAAGAATTTATCCCAAAAGTTAGTGTCTTGGTCCTCAAAGGCGGCTGTTTTAGGAGTTTGTGATGTTAGGGGAAGGAGTGGCTGAAGCCTAAGGTAGGGAATTTGTAAGTAAACCAGAAGACATAGACTCTCACTCAAACAATAATGTTAAGCTACAGGATGCACACTTTAAAACATTTCACCAAATTAGCCAGCCAAAGCTGTCATTAGCCAAGAAACTGTTTACCAGATCCAAAGTTAAAGAACGTGGTAGTGCTGAAAACCACGGTGTCTTGTTAGAACATCAGAACCCTGGCAGGCTCTGATTGAGAAACCATGAAGCTACTTTATGCTTTTTTTCCAACAGAACTTTAAGATGCACCAAGCACCTTGACAAGCCATCAAAGCTGTGCATCCTGGGTGCTCACCCAGGGGGCTGAGAGTTGACAAAGACTGTGGTATAAATGTTGTACACAGGAAAGTATTAGGTGAGTTTAAGGCATGGTTAGTTGACTGAGTTACTGCTAAGACTTAAACAATGTTCACAGTAATCAGTAGACAATGGTCCCTTGTCAGAGCTCCAGCAGGGCCCTGAGTATCTGAGATAATCTTATACTTTCTTAACTAGAAGTCAAACAAAAGTTTAAAATGCAGCTTGTATCTTTTCTTGGGGATTTCTATATCATGTTTGTTCTGAGAAATTTTATGGCTTTATTTTAGGCTAACACTATATCAAATTTGCACTGATTAATGATTTTGTAGATTTATTATTTTAATTATATTAGGATCATACTCCAAAATTCTTATGGCTTCTAATGTCTTAGAAAGACAGAAGTGGAGAAAAAAATCAGAGTGCCTGAATAGTCAAACAGGTATTTTATCTCCCCATAACCACAGACCAAAGCTTTAGGACAAATGGCTAAGCAATTCAGCATGTGGGTAGAGATGTCTACAATCATACTTCTAAACCCAAATGCCAGCCTCATACTAAAGTAATCCAGTCAACACTTAATCCAGAATATCCAATTTCATCAACCCTGGCTACTACTTCATACATCAAAATCAAGTCTCCCACACTGGTGCCACATCCCACCTCAAAACTAGAGTTCTCATTCCAACTCTCTTTCCCCTTTCCTTTCTCAGACCCCAACTGTCATCCATCTGAGAGAGTATTCATTCTGCCCCCACCCCATATGAGTATTTCTTTTCTCTGGAGTTTGTTAGTCTTAGAGCTCTAATTTTTTTTAAAAGTAGAATGTATTCCAAATAAAATATCTGACACAAGGATTCTTTCCACCCAAGATAGGATTAAGAGATGTATGCACTAATCTTTATCACTTTCTCATCACTGTTAGATTATATGTGTTACAAAAATAAAACTTAGACCTAGAAATTTTCTTTAACCTGAGATCTGCAGAGTGTAGAAAGAGCCACTGTGAGAGAAACATTCATTGTCTTTGCTGTAACTCCTTTCCTTGTGAATGGACTCTTTCCACCCAGTACTTATTACTCACAAAATGCTTATAAAACAATAACCAGTAAATATTGTCTTCCTGAATGATTCTGGAAATTTTTATCTTTCTTATTCTTAGACTGTCATGGTTACATGAGCTATCTATAATTATTTTTGAATGTGAAATTTTTAATAATATAACATTTATCTTTTTTCATGCTATCTGCCCATGAATCCATAGAAGCTATCTAGTTAGGCTATGTCACATTTCAGAGGCAGAGTGTGTGGTAGATATTTTGATTAAAATGCCTTTTTGCAGATAATTAAGCAAAGCAGAGATCTACATGACTTCCTCACTGTAGCAGCCTGTTAGCAAATGAGACTAATTTTCAACATTATTACATTAATATTTTAAAAATTAGAAAAGGGTCTCAATAAACAAACATGAAGAAGAAAGGAATTGTGGAAATCTTGGTCACAGTATACAACATTTTAAGAGAGATGTTTAAGAAAACTATTGTTGAATATGATTTTTATGGTTAATAATAACATTTTTATATATTTTAGGTGTAATTTTAAATTGTTATTTTATGTCTATGGGTTTTGTCTGCATGTATGTCTATGTAGCGTGTACTTGCCTGGTATGCAGGCCAGCCAGAAAAGGGCATAAGATCCATTGGACTAGAATTACATAGTGTGTGAGCTTCCATGTGGGTGCTAGGAACTAGAACTGGGTTTGCTAGAAAAGCAGCCAGTGTTCTTTCATAATCACTGAGCCATACCTCCAGCCCCACAATGTACTATATCTTTAACAGTTGCTAAAGGTGAATTAAAATATTCTCATTAAAAACATAAAGATGATTACATGGGTCAATGTATGTTAATTAGCTGCATTTAGCCATTTCACAATGTGCACATATTTCAAAATATGTCACATGTAATAATTTTGTGCAATTTTTATTTGTCAATTTAAAAAATAAAGCATGTAAGACTAATTTTAGGACACCCTGCTGAAACACCTGCTTAGCATTCATGAAGCCCAAGTTCAACTCTCAGCACCAAAAAAATAACTATTTCAAAACAAACAAACAAAAAAAGATAACATTAATTTGAAGCTGTATTCCTTTTTTTTTGGTTGTTAATGATATTCTAAGAATAGAAGCTACATCTTACAATATAAATTTAATATCTTTTCATTTTTTATATGACTCAGCAGCAAAGAAAGATAGATCATCTGGGTCATAGTGGGTGGCACTTCCTTACCAGAATTCAGAGCTACTTGCACAGTGGGGGTCATTACTGCTTGAGCAAGAATTTCTCAAAGCAGACAAATCTGCAAGCCACTAAGTTGGGAAACCCATTTAATTTGGTGAGGCATTGGCTCTGTACATACATCCTATTAGTCCCTCTCACACTCTCATTAGCAGTTTTCAGTCTTGAAAGAAATATATGAGAGAGCTCCTTTGTGGATTCCCAAAGGGTTTACTCCTTTTTAATATTTTGTTGTTGTTGTTTTCTTGTCTCTACCAGACATCAAAGTTTAAAGATCTCAGGAAACCTTTTCTTTCTGTTTTCTTAAAATTCGACTTCTTTACAATAAGTAAGTCACGCAGCCCACTAACCAGGCGTGCAAAACAGCTTCTCAGGTCAAATATTCTAAATGCTTCAAAAGTCCTGGAAACTTGGTTCATTAAATTGAGATGGTTATGTGACAGCTTCTGTGCATGTGTTGTGAATGAATGGTTATAATATCTCAGGCTCCTATTTTCCATGGAAACAAAGCTTAGGCTGAGAGCAAGTCTGTGTTGCTGGGCACCACATCAAGCGAATGGCAACAATACTTTTCATCAGAAGTCATCAGTCAATGTTTGTATACCAAGATTGGTGGATCACAATCAACTAGAGGAAATTGCTTTAAACCATAACAAGACCAAGTTACATAAACAGGCGCCTTTCTCTTCCCATGGTTTCTCTACTCTGACTGATTTGCCTGAAGGTGTCATGGGGTATCAATGTTTCTTGTCCCTTCCACACATGGCTCAAGGTGAACCATACTGATGAGAAAGGATGACTTCATCTTGGCTGCCACTCTGTCTTGTGCTAGCTCAGTATTAACCTCTGTGTTCCAGAGTCACCTTACAGAGGTTCTGACCAGCCCAGAGAGCCTTGGATGTTTGGATCTGAACTCCCCAGAGGATACTAATGGTCAGACTTGCTGGAGACACACTGGATTATATTTATGTTCAGGTTTTTTCCAGTGTTTCTTGACCACAGTGAGATACCAACTCAGATCAACTCCGTTTCAGACTCACTTAGTGTTCTGATTCCTGCATGCTTTTTGCACAGAGGACTGCTTGTGAAGTTTCTGCGATAAAACTTATTTTTATGAATAAGAAACCATCTTATTTATGATAATCATATTAATAATATAGGCCATTTGCATTGACTTTCAGGTGGATATTTTTCTTTGAATATGCTTGAAAATTACCAGCAAGTTATTGATTGCATTGTAGAACTCTCAGCTGCCTCTCCTGCACCATGTCTGCCTGCACACTGCCATGCTTCTGACCATAATGATAATGACTAAACCTCTGAACTGTCAGCCAGTCCCAACAAAATGCTTCTCTTTATAAGAGTAGCCATGGTCATGTCCCTTCACAGCAATAGAAACCCTAACTAAGACAGTAAGTGTATATAATTTCAAAGCATGTCCTTTCTATTGGTGTGATGAACACTATGTCTAAAAGCAGCTTGGGAAAGAAAGGGTTTATTTTATCTTACACTTTTAAATAACAACCCCTCATGTAGGGAAGTCAGGACAGGAGATCAAGGCTGAAACTTGGAGGCACGAACTTATACAGAGACCATGGAAGAACACTGCTTAGTGGTGTGCTCTCATGGCTTGCTCACCTTGCATTCTCATACAATCTAGGAGCATATGCTCAGAGGTAAAATCTTCCACAGTGGAATGGGCAATTCAATATTAATCATTAATCATGAAATTACTCTACAGAAGTACATGCAATCTGATAAAGGTAACTCTTTAATTAAACTTTTCTCTTCATGAATACTCTAGTCTAATTTATTTTAAATTGAAACCTAACCAACACACTATTATAAAACTAAACCAAACTAAAAGAGTACTTTAGAGAAAAAATAATTTACAGAGTAAAAAATTGACTTACAAATGAGTTTAGTGTGTACAAATAATGATAACATGTCAATATAAATGTATGCTTACTGAGCCTCTCTGTTGGAATTTCTAGCCTTTATTGTACACATAATCCTAGCTCCAGATCTTAATGAATTATTATATTATAATCCTAATCTCAAATAAAATAAAATATATTAATTTCCTTTTTTCAAATAGAGAAATGTATTCCTGTTAGAGAAAGTCAATGTGGTTTATTTAAGTTGACAGAGACATATATATATATATATGTATATATATATGTATGTATGTATATGAACAATTGGTATAAGCTTGTATTCGTTAACCCTAAGTAGTTTTTAAGCTGAAATGAAAATGGATTGTGACAAACCTTTCTAGCATTAAATTCATGCTATAGAACACACTAAATAAAATTTATCTTTTAGAAGGGACTTCTCCCTCAAAGCATATTCCTGTTCCCTTAATTCATAAGCTAAATGCCCAGTTGTTCAGCCATCCATAATTTGACTCTGACATATGTTCTGGAAATGAATTCTTCAAGATTAGTTAGGTAGAACCTCTCTTTGGCTATCATTGAGGAAGTGAGACACAGTCTATGAGAGTTTCATAAGTCAACATAGATCTTCTAGAGGCCCACACAACCAATCACAATACAGATTAGCAAAGAAAGAGTAAATGGCTGTAGATCCTTCACAGCCTTATTTTAACGTGATCTACACTGGGTATCAGTGTAGATGATGCCATCTATTATTCACTTTAACTTTTCCAAAGAACCTTGAAAATATTCAGTTGCTCTTTATTAATTGAATAAGTTTAAGTCACAAGGTCACAGATGGTCAGAACAGTCTTGAGATTGTTATGTGACAGACTGGACAGTAATTTTACCCATACACTACTCCTGATTCTAGTCATTGCAACTTCCATTAGAAACCCAAGAAATATATTCTCAGCACCATGCAAACAAGAGGGGCCAGAGAATGTTTCAGATGAACAAATAAATGCTCGCCTTGAGGAAGGAACCCCTTTCTCCAAGCCCCAGCTTATTACAGGGCTAACTTGATAGGCTCTGTGTGAGCATAAATCATATCTTTAAAACATTCAGTACTTCAGAGTTTTTCTTCTAAGGATCTTGAAATAGTTCCTTTAAGATAAAATATACAATTGGGGGAAGAATTATTATCAGCGAAGTTTCCTCCTGGTGTGGGTGGGAACAAATACAGAGACCCACAGCTGGATAATGTACAAAGAGTAAGAGACCTTAGAACACTGAGTCCTAAATGGGGTGTATCCATCAAAAGTCTCCACTAAGGACTCAAAGAACCATACAAAAAAAGAGATGAAAAGATTTCAAAAGCCAAAGGGACTTTTAGGCTTTTCTAAAAGTGAAGATTGTGTGTGTGTGTGTGTGTGTGTGTGTGTGTGTGTGTGTGTGTGTGTTCATATACATGTGTGTTCTCAGAGGCCAAAATTAGTGACTGCTCTCTTGGAGTTAAAATTATAGAATTAGTTAGCTTGCTGCTAGGGGTGCTGGGATCTAAACTCTGGTTCTCTGATAGAAGAAGTAAGTTCTCTTTGCTCCTAAGATCCTACTTCAGATTTATTTAAATCTTGCACTTAAAATAAAAAGCAAAATAAGACTTTCTAGCTGGAAAGTACCACAATGATCATTAATCTAAATGCTCATCTCACAGAGAGATAGGAATCCATGTGGTGAATTTAGAAAGAACCCATTTGTATCAACTACTCACAAAATTATTTATGAAATTTATTGCTTTATAATGGAGGAATGTAAATATAATCATTTACTCAACAAAAATTCTTTGTGTTCTTTTGTTGTGCCATTGTCCTGGGCTATGAATCCAGCAATAGAAAAAGGAGATTAAGAATTTAGTGTGGCTTAGGGAACATCACAAAAGTGGGAGAGGGAATGGTGTATGAACCAGAGAACCAGGATGTCTACTAAGAGATTACATGTTCTAAATATGACAGGGAAGCTGCAGCCATGGCGTCACAACAATATGGATGCCTAAAAGGACATGAACAATGACATCACCTGTTGACATGCCACCATAGATGGAGGGATCTCCCAAGACTCTGCCCCTAGATGAGGAGCTTTAGGCAGTCAATAGCTGCTGAGTGAGGGAGAATCAGTCTCCTCTAGGGACAAACCCTCTATTTGGTTTATGCAAGTGGTCATTTCTAAATTCTCTCTCTCTCTGCTCTCTCTCTGAAACACAAAAATAGACTCAGCTCACTGTATTGTATGTATGTATACAAATATATGTGTGTGCATGTGTACATTTATATGTAACAGTTGTTTTATATATACATAAGTTATATATATAATAGTAATAAAAAAGAAGAGGTCATGAATTTCAGAGGAAGTTTGGGACATGTGAAGAGTTAGATGAAGTAGAGAGAGAACAAACCATATAAATACAGTATTCATATGTGAAATTCTTAAGAAAAAGGAAGGAAAGAAGGATAAATGAAGTTAGGGTGACTGAGATCTGTGGCAACAGGGCAGATAAAAAAGAATGGAGGCAACATCAGATGCGTTATTCTAGCAGTGAGAATCAGGATCTTGGTCCTTATAAGGAGGAGGAAATACCCACTGCTATGCGCGGACAGTATTTCTACCTTCTACCTGCCCAGCATGGTTTCCATTTCTTTTATGCTTTTCCTCTTAAAACTCAGACTCAATGTTTATTGTTTTCTTCAATTAAATCTAAGAGTTATTTTTTTAGAGACAAATGTTTCCCCATTTTTTGTTTATTTTTGAGATTGTAATTTAATTTCTCCAGTTTCCTTAAAATCATAGCCCTTTTTTTCATTGATTTGTATTTCATTCATTTATGCATTGTATACACATGCATTCCTAACTATAGCCCATTGAGTCCAGATAATGTTGCTTGGATATATGTATTCAAGTCTGTTTGGCACTGGCCATTGGTGTACTCTTCCCCAGAGGGGACCATCTCTCTTGCTTCCAACTTCACTCAGTTGCCTATGGTTCTTTGTGGAGGGTTGATGCCTTGTGGGCTTTCCCAATCTAATTTGGCATGTTCATTGGTGTCATCCTTGTTCACCTCACATTTGGGCAGACATATTGTTGAGACTTTGTGGGTGTGGCTTCTGATGTTACCACAAGACACAATCTCACATCAAACTCCCTGATCCTTTGGCTCTTACAGTCTTCCTGCTTTCTCCTCTGCAATGTCCCTAGAACCTTAGATACAGGAATGTTTTGTAGATGTATCCAATGAGATTGAGCTCCACAACTTTGCATTTTGATTGGCTTGGTTTTCTGTAGTGGTCTGCTTCTCGCAGGGGGACTATCTTATTTGATACTATTCCATTTCTAGTTTTAGTAAATGAGGGAAAGTCTTGGCATTTGGCTCAGTTGGAAATCAATAGTCTGTCCTGAAAGTCTAATATCCCCTTAGGTGTAACTTTCCATGTGAACACTGAGGTCCCTGGTGATTATTTTATTGCTGATTTCCATTCTCTGCAGAAGCTGTGGGGATGATGCACTGCAGATATGTTTCCTCTTCTTCCTTTCTCTTTCTGTCTCATGAAGGACTCTGAGCACTGCACCTCATCCTTTGTACCTCTCTGTTCTCCTGGCTCTGTGGCATAGCTGTGACACTGTGATAAAGACCAAGAATCAGACACAATCTGAAAGACATTATAGTCTTCTGGCTTTTTTTCCGTTTTAGACCAGTAAAACCAAGAAAGGAAAAGATTACCCATCTTGGTACAGAAAAATAAACAATGTTGTTAAAACTTGTCAGCTTTTTGAGCTTTTCCAGATAAATTTCTATCCCATTTCTTGGAAAAGGAAGTCTTACCAAGTCTTTATTTTTCTTTGTACTGCTGTGTTTACTTGACAGGGAAAAAACATCTATATCAATCATTTTAGGACTCTGAAAACTAATGTGATAATAAAAAGAGAAATGAACCAAATACATTTTAGAGGTGCGCATGTGCACACACACATATGCATGCATATATGTATCATATATGTAGAGAGAATAGTATTAATATTTTCAAGAGAAACTTAAAAATAAACCTTCTAATTTTTATTTTAATAGGTCAAAGAGCACATTGATAGCACTAAGTAAATGTTTTCCACAGTGCCAAGCTTTGTAGTCATTTTATATGGTATTTGTGTCAAATTCCACAGTGTTTATGTCCACTACTCTTCATTTATAGAGCAGAGGCAATGTGAACCACAGTGAAACTATTCCCTGGTACCTTGTACTGCTCACTCTGGACTAGATCTTGATTTTGAAGCAGCCCTGCTATTGTCCCAAGCAGGATGTATACAATGAACAGAGAATACATTGGCTACCAGTCAGGAACACATGTTATGTCATGTACTTGGCAAGTGATTAAGAACTTCAAGTGGGAAGTGAGCTCCCATACAGTGGTTCTCTGGTGCTCACCTGGTCTGGATCCTTACAGTGCTGTAGGATTGCACCTGAGTTCAACTTTCTCTAAGACCCACTGAATACCCATAGTTCATAAAGGCTACTGCTTTGAATTACAAGCACAACAATAATTTACCTCATTTATCAATCATGTTCTAGACTGGAAATCTATGTTACAATTTTTCTGTTTGGTTTTGGTGGTTTCATTTTAAATTAATTAAATATTTTTTAAAGGCAAAGTCTTTTATAGCCCAAGCTGGTCCCAAACTCACTCCATATCCCAAGATGGTCTCAAACTTCTGATCTTTCCAACTCTATATTCCTTATGCTAGAATTATAAGCATGTAGGACTACAGCTGGTTATATTCAGGGCTTGAGAGTGAACCCATTACTCTGGGAGCACTTGACCAACCAAGGTGTACATCCCCAGGTCCCCTTGCATTCCTTCTCACCTTCTATGTGCATCCAAGCCTTGCCAGAAGCTAGATTGTGAAGTATAGCTTTTGGGGTTAAGAGCAACAATATGAATTATCATATCTTACAAAAGATTCTTTAATGAAAGAAACACACATTCACAATCATTCTGTCCTATTTAGCTAAAGCAATATAGTTCAGTCTGAGGCATTAGTAATATTCAAAAGATGCAAATCTTCAAAGCAATTTAATGATGATTAATAATTTGAGAACTCATTGTCTTCATCAATTATTTTATCCAAGGACATAAAGTCTTTCATTGTGGACTACTTTTTAAAATGGCAAAATGGAAGCATTTTGATTTTAGTTTATGTACATGTAAACCATGTGCATCTTCTTCTATTCTGTTGCTAAGTGGTGGTTTAGACAGAACTCAGTTCCTCACACATGCATGCATGTGTGTGACATTCACTAAGCCATGTCCCAATTCCTTTTCTTATTTTGTAACTTGATCAGGTAAAGTTGCCCAGGAGGAAATTAAAGTTGTGATCCTCCTGCCTCAGCCTGCCAAACAACTGGAATTATGGATGTATACAAACAGGCCATTTTTGTATTTTCAGAGAATTGCTAGAATGCTTTATCTCACCTAATAGACTATTTTTGAAATGTAATTTTAATTATTGCAGAATAGACTGTCCTAAAGAATATAGTGGACCCTGCATCTTTATAAATAGGAAAATCTTTTCACATGATAGAACAATATTTTCCATGTTAGCCAAATCTTCATAGACCTTCCTCTTTGTTGTAGAATAGAACAAACACATTCCTATGGCCTGTGAATCAGCAAATCTCAAATTATCAAGGGAACTTCCCAACCATAGAAGAAGGTGTCATTCAGATGATTGTGCTGGTCACCTTGGAGTAACCACTGAAGATACATTTGCATTAGCTTGAGGTTTGTCCAAAGTCATAGTCACCATAGCTTTGGGGGAGGAGAGATTTGTGCACTGGAGGAAAAGATGGGTGATGTTGCTCACCAAGATAAGAGGCATATTACTGGAACATCCAAAACTATACCTTGCAATTGCTCTGCTTCTCTTGAGGCCTGGAAATCACTGGCTGTGCAACTCAACACAAACCATGAAGAGCAGAGGTTTCCTTATTTAAAGAGGGAAGATGTCCAACAGTTGCTCCTGCAGGATTTCACATCAGTGTTTTTACGGGCATCATGATCATTGTCAAATTCTTAAGACTGAAAAGGAATATTGTGTATGGATATAATAAACAGCTTCTCCTTCATTATTAGATGTAAACTATTTCAACTTCTTCATTCCGAATGCAGTTTCAATCACTTTCTACCTTTCTGCTTCATTTTCCAGGTTTTTTTTTTCTTGTGTCTTTCCCCCCTCTCCCTGGCACCACTCTTTTAATCCACCAAAGACTTGTTTTGGAAACAAATGTCTTGACTTTGTAACTTCTATTATTGTGGTGTCATTGTCTATATTACAATTGCTGGATATTAAGTGCCATAATATAAAGTGACAAAGTGGCAGGCATACCCTCACCCATGAAGCTACTTTGACCAAGTTATTTCAGAATTTTGGCAAAATAGATGCATTTCATGTTAATGTCATTAATTAACTGTATGGTGTATTCTGATAGCAGACAGAGGAAATTAACTTTAGCTGTATGCTATTTGCTCTTCTCCTGTGCAGGCCTACCAAGACCATCACTATGACTGATGGAGATTATGATTATCTGATTAAACTCCTGGCCCTTGGAGACTCAGGAGTAGGGAAGACAACATATCTTTACAGATACACAGACAATAAATTCAATCCCAAATTCATCACTACAGTGGGAATAGATTTCCGGGAAAAACGTGTGGTAAGCTTTTCACTGTACTCTTAACTCCCCATTCTCCTGCTTCAAATAAGAATTGAGAAATTGTGTTTATTGCACTTCAAAGTGTCTGATTTTTTATCACATGAAACACATAACTTCAGAATGTTATTTATTACATTTTCAACTACAAGTAACATTTTGATAGAAAAATATTGAGTGACACTATCTGTCTTCAAAAGCACACAAGAGAACTAAAATAAACAAGATGTTGAATTTGGGGATAATGTGTTTTCTATGAATTCTTAAAGAATCTTTCAGATTTTGATCTATTAAGGCACTAGAAAGTATGAATTCATTGGTCTGGGATAAATTTCTTAGAGAGTTGAAAGATTCACTTCCTTCTTCCTAACAAAGAGGTTAAAGGAATGATTGGCAAATAGCTGGAACAAGGGATTTGTGATTTTTTGCTGCATTTTTATTTATGTGTAGCCTCAGCCATCAATCACTGGCTTGTTATGAACAGAATGTGAGACACATCCATGCTATTTTCCATGATAAGGGAAGTTAAGTGAGAATCACAACACCACTTCCTTCTCCTATGCTAGACACTAATGACAGGAAGGAGGATATTGTGACATGCGAGGCATGTAGCATAGGCACATAAGCTTAGCCAGATTTCCCGCCACCCATGGTATTCTTGACTGCCAAGATCACTATGCCTTCCAGTTGATGTCACAAATCCCCAGGGGAAATGCTTGGTGCAAAGTCACTGCATGAGAAGTTGACTCGCTTCCTATACCTTAACTGGGAGCCAATAGACTGAGCAGCTTCACTTCCAGCAACTACAGGATTCTTGTGACTTATCCCCATAGCAACACCTATCAATCTAGGTAGAAATCTTATATTTAAAAAAAAAATATATGCCTGTAAAACTTCTCACTAAGCCATGAACATTATCAGCAAAGGCCCTCTAAAGAAAAGGCAAAAGACAGAGGCTGAAGTGTCCCAACCTAACCCACTGAGAAATTTCTGTGTACAGTTTTCTTACCTAAGTCATTTTGAAAGCTGGTTCTATGCTAACACATGGGCAGGTACTTATAAAGCAAATTTTGTTTAAAATGCTTTTCCCATTTCTAATTTCTCTTAAGTTTATTAAAATTATAAAATAAAAAAGGATTGTGGTCTCAAATTGTTGATCTAAAAATATAGACTCAGAAGTTTAAAGGAAAAGTTGGTTATTTAAACCTAGGTCTTTTGTCCTCATCCGATGTCTCTGCTGCCTCCAAGAGAAAATGACAGAAGGTGTCTAATGTAAGTTTGCAGTACACTTAAACTGTGTTGAAAATCATACTGTACTTGACATTTAAAAGTGAGATATATGTGATACTTGGGAGAAAATAAAGCAAATATTTATTCTGCACTATGAACTTTGATTATAGTAATCAGTGAAAACATACTGAGTGAACCCAGAGAACTACAATGTTGACAAAATCCAAAGAAATATTAACTTGGGAGGACTGTGTTTTTCAGGTTTACAACACGCAAGGGGCAGATGGATCTTCAGGCAAAGCATTTAAGGTGCACCTGCAGCTTTGGGACACTGCTGGACAAGAGCGGTAACAAAAAAATTACTTTATTTCTAGCTACCTATAATTTAGAAAACACTGAACAGTGAATGTTGTATATGAACCTCAAAAATAAATGATATAAAACTTTTCTGCCAATTTCAAAATCTATATCTATACCCAGTGTGGTAACTCATTCCTATAACTGAAGTGCCCAGAAGTCTGAGGCAAAAGGATTGCTTCAAGTTGGAGGCCAAGCCTGGGCTGCAAAGTGAGGGCAACTTTGTCTGAAACTAAGCAAACAAGCAAACAACCAAACAAAAAAAAAACAACTAATGGTCAACAAGTCCAGGAGGTCTTGTTGAGTCTAGTTGGCTGTCTATCCGCACTAGAACTGTATGGCTAGTGCAGATCAGAAGTGAGTAAATCTACCTTCATACTTCCTAGTGAGGAGAACTTTCTCCAGATTTACCCCTGTGAAGATGCGCAATCAGCACTGTGGCAAGAGCTGATCACAGACAGAGTTGATGAAAAGGTCTCTCACCTTCCCTTTCTATCCTCCCATCTCTGGTTCACACTTGGCAATTGCCTTTTCTCATTCTGAATTGACTCGAACCATTGCCTGATAGACAGAATATTTTTTAATTAAGCTCTGTGTATGCTGTGTGTGAATTTTCAGATAATATTACATGTGGTGTATAAATATACAGGCCCATGTATGTCACTGTTGGCATGCATGGGCCATGACATGTATGTGAAGGTCGGAGAACAGTCTTGGGTGTAGGAGTGGAGGTCATCATCTCCTCCATGTTTGAGACAGGGTCTCCTCCCTTGCTATTCTCTGTTGCACATGCCGTACCAGCTGGCCCATGAGCTTCATGGATCCTCCAGTGGCTACATCCCATCTCACTGTTAGGAGCACCTACATTACAGATGCTCACTTTTATGGCTTTGCTGGGGTTCTGGGATCTAAAATGATCTGCTTATGCTTGGAATACATCATGCACTGAGCAACTGCTTCTGCCCTAGGACCTTTAACCTCTTTTCCAACCTTCCTAACCTCCCCCTTTCACCAACCTTGGTTCAAACTCTGCCTTTCCAGTGAAGCCAGTAACAAATCCCCACTTTCTTTTGAACCCCAGTGACACCTATATTCTGCCACTAAAATGCTACTAAATAAATGCTATGCCACTGTTTAATAAGATAAATTTTCTATTATTTTTAAGACTCTAACTGGTTTGTATTGACTCAATGAAGCTGTGAGGGCAGAATTCTTCCCAGTCCTTCACCATCATTTCCCATCACAGGCAAGATAAGAAACAGTACATAGTAATACTGGTTGCTTGGGACTTGCAGTGATATTAAATTATTCAATGAAAACATGTTTCGTTGGGACCCAATTTCAAAGTGTTAAAGACCCAAATCTAATAAAATCCTCTACTATCAGACTAAATAAAAGTGGCAATAGACTGACAGCAAAGATATGTAGAAGACATCTTGCCCCTGATTCTGCATCATATGTCTTAGAATGCTGATGCTTGTAAACACCCATATTTTTGAAATGCATCCAAAATGTTCTCGCTTTCAGTGAGTGTAAACGCCAGGAGAGGTGCCGGGCCCTCTCTGTTAGCTTTTTTGACTGTGAATTCCATTTACACACACCCTTCAACACTGCTGGTTCTTCTGAAGTCATTCCTCCTAAGAGGCTCTTTTCACATGTCACTTTTGTTGTCACAAAGATGTATGTTTTATAGACCAATTTAATTCATTTTTGAAGAAGCAATATAAAAAAAAATGTGGTTCCCATATGTCCTTGCACATGATATGTCAGCTTTGCATGATGGCCGACTTCTCTCATCTGTCTTCTTAATACAGCTGCAATGTAGGAGAAATGGATGAGCTGTCTTAGTAACTCTTGGCTTATTCATCCCTTAACAATCTTACATGCTGTGGACATAAGGTGTAGGAAAGCAACAAGATAAACAATACCACAGACCTCTGCCCCATGCCTTGGGGCATCAGACAATATAATCCAAATAAAGGTAATGGTCATTGATAAAAGTCAATGGAGGTAAAGCAAGAAAATACATAATTTTCTGTGAACATAAAGGGCCCAATCCTTGTGCCCTCTCAAGGGATAATAAAGAATAAGTTTCCCAATTCTAGGATCTGTTGCTTTTTCTGGTCTTATCTTTTCCCGCCTAAGTCACTGGCTAGGGTGAGATGGGAGAGGAGAATGTATAACTAGATGTCAGTTGCATTTCTTCCAGAGAGTAATGGAAGGAAAGGTGACAAGGGATGAATGATCCAGGATGTTAGCCTGCTCCACAGCAACAAACAGTATCCTCTCTGTGCTGATAGTTAGTGAAGAAAAATTTGCTTCAGTCAGATCACTACAAGAAGTATGCTTTAACTACTTCATTATTTGCTGTGGGCAATGAGGAGAATAACATACAAGCTTGTCCTCCAGACAGACAGAAATACACACACACACCCCAAAGACCACTTTTCCCAGCCACATCAGTATAGTGATTAAGAAACAGTTTTGTGAGCACAGCTTTTCTGCACAGAAAACTATTACAGAATGCCTGTGATCACTAACAACTCCCAGGCAAAGGCAGAAACAGATATATATGGAAAAACAAACAAACAATGCTTTTGGTTTTTGTAATCTATACCTTTGCATTACAAAAATGCTGTGCAATAATGAGGATTGATTTATCTCCTCCCCCATGCTTTAAATGTTACTTAAAATCTATACAAATAATGAATCTTTTACTATATCTTTTTATTTATTTATTTATTAGTTTCAAAATTCACTTTGTAAGTAAATAACATGTTCTGGGCAATGAAAACAGACTGTGTTCTGAATTGGAAACACAGCCCCTTTTCCCTGGAGCTTACAGATTAGTGTAGACATTGGGCAAACAATCAATCTCAGCATGGCCTCAGGACACCTGTCAGAAGACAGAAGGTGGTAAGTGGAACCCTCCAGGAAGAGGCTATTCCCAGAAGGCTCCAGGAGAAAGTGGTGTTTCTACTGGTTCCTTATGTTTACACTCATACACAATGCATGAGGGCATGTAATCCAGGCTAAAGGGCAGGCAGAGGAAGAGGAAAGACTAACGGGAGGCAACCCACAGGACAACCAGCATGTGAGAGAACCCAGGGAGACAGTGAACTTTCTCAAAACTAAGAGAAGATTAGGATGCCTGTGGGTAGTAGGCAAGAAATGAGGCCTAATGGTGATGGGCGAGGATCCTGCAAAGCCTTGATGATGGCTTTAGTGGGGAGTTTTGGTGCTATCCTAAGAGCCATGTGTAATCATTAAAAGGCTGTTATTAGAAAAAGAAATCACAAAATCAAACAGGAAAAAATGAGGGCTCCCCAAAACTGGATATAAGAAGCTTACTAAGATGGTCATTGAGGGTGAGAGATAATGGGTGTGAAGCTAGTGTAGTGGGAGATAGTGTAATAAGTAAGCCAGTCAAGAAGCATGTGTTGATGATGCATAGACAGTAAGGAGGGAAAGAGGGAAGGGCCATGCCACCAAAAGGATGAGGATGCACTTGCCAGTAAAAAAAAGACAGGATGGGGAGGAGTTACGTTTGGGATGTATGATTCCCAGTCTCAGGATGTATGCCTGAATTTTGTCTGTGTGGTAAAATCTCCAAAGCAGAAATTCAAAGGCCAGCAAAATGCTATCTACAAATCTTGGGATCAACATATAGGCTACAACTAAGCCAAGAAAGAAAAGGACATCTTCTAGTGTGCATCCATAAAATGAGAAGAGGTCAGCATAGAACCATAGAAAACCAACATGAAATATTTACAAAGTAGACTAAAATGAGAGACCAAAATGATTCAGGAAACCGTTGAGGAGAGACAATGCCATACTTCTCTATTTCAAACCCATATGTATTTCTGAAATTCCATTGTTAACTTCAACCCTTCCCTGCACGATGTGTACATTCTCCAGTTCTGCCAAGTGTGGGTGTCTTTGTGAGTCTCAACCCTGTCTTTATCTTCACTAAAGAATTAGTGCAGGGGCAAGGGATGGGCCAAGGGGAGTGTATGTTAGCATTTGTATGGCAGTATACTTCCAGTATCCTCCATTGTGAATGAATATTCTTTTCCCACCTGCTGAGTTCCACTTGTTCTTCCTTCAGTCTCCAATCATCTTCCTCTTCCTCATGATTCACAGGCCCAGAGTGTACTTTAAAAAGAGTTTATCAACCCTTCCTGTTCTGTTCTCAGCAGGCTTTGTGTGCTCACATTGCTTCTCATTCTCAGCCTACTTGTGTGCCTCTTTTCTTCTACTCATAGACAAGAAAATTTGAAAAGTCTAAGGTAAAATCCACTCTAAATGGGCTAAGATTTTAATTGTGACCCAGAGGAAGCCATAAATCAGAAAGAAAATGATCCTAAGGGTCTTTGATGGCAAGTTGGTGGTCAAATGAACTCTGTATCAATGCCATGGCACCTTGGAGCCTGAAGGTGGTCTTTAAAAAACAATCTGTAAGCAAATCTCCTCTCCCAGAGCTGTAGCCATCTTCTGACCTGATCTCATGTCCACAGAGTAAAACAAGACTTGCCACAGAGACAGCATGTATGTGTGGGAAAGGGTGTTATTTGTCTTGTGACTGTGACTTTTGTGGACTGACGAAGTCTCTGCTTTGCTGGCAGATTCCGGAGTCTCACCACCGCCTTCTTCAGAGATGCCATGGGTTTCTTATTAATGTTTGACCTCACCAGTCAACAGAGCTTCTTGAATGTCAGAAACTGGATGAGTAAGTGGGCTGAGTAATACACATGAGCAGCATCTGTGGGACTTGGCAGGTCTATTTGCTTGTTTGCATTGTGGGAATGCAGCCACAAATCAGCTCTGAAAAGACATGAGCAGACTGTACCCCATGTCACCTTCAGATGGGTGACGTTTATGTCAATAAGCAACATGGGTTAGAATTCTGCTTCCCTTCGGCACTCTGCTTAGAGAAAGCCTACATGACTATCTCAGTACTAAGGTTTTTACTATTCTAGTTAAGCAGCCATTGATTTCATTTGTCTAGTAAGTCCTGAGGATCTTTTACAAGGTGAAAGGTAACATGCATGCTATTAAACCTGAACAGGCAGACAAGGAGAGTGCCTAGACACGCTCAAAGCTGAAAGAGTTAATTAAACTAGGACAACTACAGAGAACAGTCAGCCAAGATGATAAGGCCTGGTGCAGGAATCACTAGGCCCCACAAGGTTTTGCTTGGATAAATGTTGTAAAGGAGGATGGACAAGCTGTTAGGTCAAAGACTTGCTATACATGCTGAAGCATGGGGACGTGTGTTCAATCCCAGAAACCAAGCAAAGATGGCAATAGTGGTATTACTAGAGAAGTAGAGACAGGAGATTCACCAGGGCTTCCGATCCAACTACTCGATCCACAAGACTTGAGAAGCATCTCAAGAACCAAGTAGACAAATGATGCCTGAAGAATAGAATGATAATGAATTTTGATCTCTAAAGGCAAGCATACATGGATACATATACATCTATATACACATATGTACATATGCACATAAACATACACAAAAATAAAAAGTTGTTTAAACATGCAGACAACTGAAGTAGAGAAATCTCCAACCTCCCTCCCTAGCTCCCTTCTCACAACCCCTCAGAGTCTATGACTTTATATTTAGCTTAGAATAAAAGCCAAAGTCCTTCGGCTACACCTATGAAAACCAAGAAGCCTTGCTATTTCCTCTTCCTGACCCTCAGCCACACTGAGAATAGCAAAGCCCACTTTCTCCTAAAGATACTTGCCCTTCCCATCCCCTCTGCCTGGATTTCGTGTTTTCTGATCTACCCCTCTACCTAATGTAGTACACATGTCATCACTCTGTGTCCTTTTAACACTACACAGTGCATTTGGACACTGCTACCACCCAGATCCTTCACAGACTTTTGCATTTACTTAAGTTTTTTATTATTTCTAGTATAGAATACATGCACTGAGAAAGAGTAGACTTCAGTCATTTGTTCCAATGCAATCATTCTGCCCCTTTCCTGGTACTTTGTGTATGTTCAGATTCTTGCTATGTCTATCTATATCTATATATATTGCTATATTTCTACTTATACAACACATTACCCAAAATTAATGATGCCCTAAGTATAGCTAGGTAACATTAATGATGCATGAAGTATAGGTATAGCAAAATTTTATATGTATTTTTAATGTGAATTCAGTAACCAATTGATGCCAATAGGGAAAATATCAACAAAGCCTGACTTTCTTAATTGCCTCTCCAAATTAATGTTTACCCTGGGATCTGTCTTTATTTCCTTTGACTGTTGTATGTCCTTATCCAAATTCTGGTACTATGATTAGATTCTGTTGAGACAAGGAAATAATAAGATTATTAGATTCTTTCAGAGAATGGTTTGTTTGTCATTTTTCAAGGCAGATGGTCCTCTCCCTCAAGTCTCCAGGAAGATATTATTGAGATTTAAGATAATTAATTGCCATGTCTAATAACCTCTGGGTTTCTAACACTCAGATCATTGATACTACAGGATAAATCTTTATGTGTTTCTTCCTGCCTTGGCTACATGACACATAAGCAGGCCTTAGTGAGTAGAAGACACAGCTGGAGTGGTCTCTCTTTCCTTCTCTTCCTTCATCCTTCTTGCTTTCCTCTCATTCCCACTTTATTCCTCCCTTATTCCTACCTTTGTTACTTAGTTTATCTCTCCACCCACACACACACACATTTGCCTAAAGGAAGAGAAAAACAAGATTTTTATCTTAAGCTTGTTTTGCATAAATTTCCATGTTTTGAAGACCAGTCCAAAGATTATCACTTTGATGTCAGGAGATGGGAACAAAGCTACCATCTAATGGAGCAAATGAACACACATGAAAATCATGTCCTACCATCTCCAAGTGATAGGCTTAGATCAAACCTGATATTTGTATCTGAAGAACTATTGGCAGGAAGCCCCACAGGTCAGATGGCAAGCTCCTTGTTATAGGTGAGAATGATAAGATATTGGTTCAAGTATGTCCAGGATAATTATGTTAGCATTACTATCTGTAATTTGTGAAGCATCAGCTCCATTTTATGGATAAAGAAACTATGAGGAGAGATGACCAAGCTGATCAGCACTAGTAGCCAGCCACGCTGCAGATGAACAGCTGGGTTAGGAATGTAGAGTCTGAGCAGTCCTTTGAAATCACTTGCTTGTATCTAACATGCTTCCATCTGATCTCTTACCAAGGCCAACTACAAGCAAATGCTTACTGTGAAAACCCAGACATAGTATTAATCGGCAACAAGGCAGACCTGCCAGACCAAAGGGAAGTCAATGAAAGGCAAGCCCGGGAGCTGGCTGAAAAATATGGGTAAGTCAGTGTCACTGGAACTATCTGACCTCATATGCAGATGAAGCAGAGCCATAACATAGACAGCTGGGTCAGAAACAGCAGTGAATTAAAAAATCTTTCCAGGCTGGGGAGATGGTTCACTGGATAGAGAGGAGACCATAGTTTGGACTCCTAACATCCATGTAATATCTGGCTCTGATAAAATGTATCTGTAACCCTAGTTCTGGGGGAGAAGAGATGAGGTTCATTAGCCACCTAGTCAAGATAAATCCAGGAACTCCAGATTCAGTGATTGACACTCAAAAGTGAGTAGGCCTGCAGATACATATGTATAACACATACACACCTCTCTTCCAGAATTAATAATAGTAGCTAACATTTATTGAGACTTTATCATGCATTGGCACTTGTTGCTGGCCTTTAGCTCACTGAGTTCCTTATAGCCATGCGCAGGACATTTTAGAGTCCTTTTGGATAAGAAGGACTGAGTCACAGAATGATGAAGTGCTAGGAAGAAGGCTAATTAGCTATTAAGGAACAGAGCTTAAGTATAGCCCAAAGAATTTAGATCAAGGCTTATATTCATAAACTCTCTGATTTACTCCCTCTCAAGTACCAGTTACGTAGGTGAGCAAAGAACAGTATCTGAGATAGCCTGCCTAATGCAGCCATCTTCCTGGGTAGACTGACTGGCAGCTGAAAACAAACTCAAACAAAACCAGCCCATGTAACACAGATTGACTTCCAGGGCACAATCTGCCAGTGACTTTTAAACCTAAAGCAGTTTTATCATCTGCCAGAAAGAGCTCATTTGGATCCTTAAAGTTAGATCTTCCTGACCCTGTTAATTACAAATGAATGTAGTTTACATTCCTGTGAGCATTATATTCAATGTATGGAGCATTTTTAGTGGTGCTGCTGACCACCAGTTTAGGCATTTCTCCTACTGGTTTTATTTACCTCAATGTGTTAAAGCAGTGATGATGCCTTGGCTTCAGCTTTTTGACTACCCCCTCTAATGGCTTCCTACACAACAGGATCATAACGGCATGGAGGAACAACTCACCAAATTCCATTTTGTTAAAAAAAAAAAAAAAGACAAAAATACAAAACATGCAAACAACAACAAAGCCAAGAAAGTTTCCAACTTACCAGCAAAAGCTGATTCTTAAATCTCTGCCATATGCATTGCGTGCCATTCACTTGTATATCTTGCCTCCCTTCTGTTCTCTTCATTAAAAAAAAAAAACCATATTTCTCATTAAGATTTTGTGTGAGACTGATTCCTTTTGAGCCGCCCTAGGCAGTGGCTGGGTGGTTCTATTTTTCCTAGGTACCTCTCTTTCTGTTAACCCTTGTGTTCAACTTAAATTTACACCAGTTTCCTTGATCTTAACAAAACTTTAAAATTTGAAATATAGTTGCATAATTTTCCTTTATATAAATGTAACCTAATGAGTTTATTTTGTGTTGCTTGTGTTTATATTTTGGACAGTGGGACTGACCAGTTGGGACTGGATAGCCATTTAGGATGCTAATCTCTGAGGAAGACTAATTAGTCCCCTCTTGGCAGTCCTTAATCAACTAGGGGTGGCGTCCACACTATTTCCCTACACAATGGCATTTCAAGTGGTGTTGTCATTGCCCGGCTTTTATTTAGGTAGACATATTGTTGAAGTATTATGGGTGTAGCTTCCCTATCATTTCTATGAGACAGGATCTTGTTGTAGACTCCCTGGTCCTTAATTAACTTCATCTCTGGTACTAGAAAGACGGCTTAGTCATTAAGAGCACTTGGCATTATTTCAGAGAGGCAGTTTGGTTCCCAGCATCCATGTCAGTTGGCTTATAACCACTTGTATCTCTAGTTCCAGGAGACTTGACACCTTCTTCTGGTGTCTCTAGGCATTTGCACTTATGCACATGTGTGTGCGTACATACACACGCATACATTCACAGGTATACATACACATATGCATGTATGCACATGTGTGTGCACGTGCACACACACACACACATACACACACACACACACACACACACACACACACACACACACACACACACATGAGTATATCTGTTACAAAAGGTTTCTGACCCCATCCGGGCCAGAGGTCCAAACTGCCCTCAACCATTGTTGCCCCCCCCCAAAAAAAATAACTCAGATGCTTAAATTAATTTCATCTTGTTTGGCCTATTTCTCAGGCACATTGCTAAATAGCTCTTCCATCTTAATTCAGTCCATTTCCATTAATGTATCTGGCCCTATGGCCTGTGGCCCATAGCTCACCAGAGTAGAAAAATACATACAACATAACAATATTGACTGTAAATTTGTATCAATAAACCAAAATCCATCTTTTTTAATCATTCCTATATCATATTCTCCCCCCCTTTTTAAAAGAGATTGACTGTGACCATTAACTGTTTATAATGAAAATAAATGTTTATAAGCAATATTTTGGGAATTTGGGCATAGCAATTCCTGCTGATTAAGGGGTGCTGTCAATCTTACCAGGGTCCTGAGCCTAGATGGATCATCTTAATTGGCATCCTGGAAGCTGTTCTTCCCATCAGAGAATTTTCAGGTGGCTTTGCAATTGAAACCATATTTGCCTAGAATCAATCCACAGATTTTCATCTTCTGTAGAAGCAAAATCAGAAAATCTTTTCCCAAGCAAGATATTCTCAGATCCAAATTTTCAAGTCAAGATACCTTTAACATGTTTGTTTAACTTAGCTGTCTTTGCAATCAATTGTCTTTCTGCAGTTTGCTCATTAAAAGTTAAAAAATTAAAAGAAAACACAGTAATAACCATAATTCAGAATATTTATTTGCCATCTTTCGTGGCCTTTTATATTTTAATTCCTCTATTTCTCTTTTGTAAGGCCTTTTCTATCCCTTTCCTTTTCTCTCCCAGTCTAAGTATTTTTTTTCACACAAATTTTAACCTGCTTAAAGGTTTCTCTTCATCTGAATTTGTTTATTGTGAATCCTTAATCATTTCCCAACCAGAAGAGCTTTTTTAAAAAATGCTAGTATTGCTTTAATTGATGACTCCACCCCTTTTGACAGCTTTTTGACATATTGGAGGTGTTGAAACCATGCTTACTTTCTCAGTTATAAAGGAGCCACATCTCTGCTCACTGTCAGTAAACAGAACAGAGCCCCCCCCCAAAAAAAATGCTGCTACCAAAAAACTGTCTTTGACTCTGTTCTCCTTTGGTTCAATATAAACAGAAGCTTTAAATCAATCACATGCAGCTTGTTGCTTATACCAAGTCTTCTGACTTATGGAAATTGGCCTTTGTTTAAGCTGCCTGAGCTAGGCCACCATTTTTAAATTCAAGCCTGAACACCGCAGTGTCTCCGTACCATGACTCACTTTATACAATTCGGAAAGCCACTTTTGTTTATGTCTCTGTGCTCTAAAATGCTTTTTAAACTTTCTCAGGCTTTATATGGGTGCTAGGGGACCCCGCATTCAGGGGCCCACAGAAACAAAAGGTTTCTAATCCTATCCAGGCCAGAAGTCTGACCTGACTGCAGCTGTTTCCCCCACCCCTCCAAAATTACTCAGACACATATTAGTTTCATCCTGTTTGGCCTATGTCTCAAGCACCTTGCTAGCTAACTCTATTATCTTAATTCAGACCATTTCCATTCATCTATCTGGCCACATGGCCCATGGCCTGTGGCCCATAGCTCACCTACATGTTTCTTCTTTGGCGGCTGGATGGATTCTGTCTGACTCTGGCCTCTGTCTACCTGTCTCTCCTCTGATTCCTCCACCTACTTCTATAGTGCTCCACAGAGGCCAAAACAGTTCCTTTATTTACAGAACGATATTGACAGCATGCAGACAAACATTCTCACCACATGTACCCACATAAATAAAAATAAAATCTTAAAAATAATCTCTAAATATGCTTTAAAATGATTTTATATGAGAATATTTCTATTCACATTATTCAAGAATATAGTAAGTTCACATCACAATCTGGTGTCTGTATTGATGGCAAGATTGTATTTAAAAAAAAATGAAAGAATTTGGGTAGTAATAAGACACAATAACCTCCTGAAGTAATATATTTGTTAATTAGCTAGAGTTAATCTTTCTAGGTATAATTTTATGGGTCAGTTTGACAAATCTGTGTTTTGTCTTGTTTCTCTGTATTAGCATACCATACTTCGAAACAAGCGCAGCAACGGGGCAGAATGTAGAGAAGTCTGTGGAAACCCTTCTGGACTTAATCATGAAGAGAATGGAACGATGTGTAGAAAAGACACAGGTTTCAGACACTGTCAATGGTGGAAATTCTGGAAAGCTGGATGGGGAAAAGCCAGCAGAGAAGAAATGTGCCTGCTAGGGACACAACTAGGAACCAGTGATGAAGAGCGGACCCAAATACTGCATCCTGAAATAACGCCAACCACAATGTCATTGCTGAGTAGATCATGAGCAATGGCATGTCTTATTTTTCCCATTTCAATCTATTTTAATAAACCAGAATAGTCAATAGTGATAAGAGAACTGTAATGCTAACCTGAATCCCTTGCAAACAAAATTAAAGTTCTCCTAAGATGGTCTCGCCATCGTGGATGCTTGGTTGTATTTTTATAAAGAAGTTGTGTATGTGAGAAGTATCAGTGAGTTTTAAAAGAAAGCACATATTACCATCAATCTGGAGAAAGGAATAGGGTAACTAAAAAGAGAATATGAAAAGATTACGTCTGTTCACATCTACTTCTGTGGAGTATGATTGATACTTCTATATTTGCATTGGGGAACACATATTCCTAAAAATGGACACATAATAAAAACGTAAGGATGACCACATTTACCCTCTAAGCTACACTGATAAGGGTGTAAGTGGGTGCACATCAAACTTCTTGTAGGAAATTGTGTAATAATGGCATTTTTTTATTTTTCATAAATGGTGGAGAGACAAGAATAGGACCATGGATGAAAAAGTGTAAACGACATTCCCTGGAGTAAAATGAAACATGGGAATATGGCAGTTGAACAGGTAAAATTAAATTGATTTTTGAGAGGAGTCTGAAAGAGTCAGCCAAATTTACTGGAGCAGATTAGAAGCTGGCATTACCCATTGAGAGACTGAGAATGCCTTCAGAGGCTCTAATACGAATGATTCAGCCTTTTAACCTTGCTTCTGATAGTGCCCAAGTTCACAATTTATCTTTATTTTTATTTATCAAATTCTTATAAAGAAAAAAGAAGCTATATTTATTGAATATACCTTACAAATGTAGTCAAGAGAACTTAAGATTTAGTCTTAAAATTTCTAAACGTCAAATTTATTAGTGATAGAAAATAGAGAATGATTGTTAATTGTGGATTTTGCTTCTAGAAATTCTACATTTTATTTTCCCTCTAAACCACACTTATTCCTGCACTGAAGAAGGTAAAGCAGTGAAAGTATATTTATGGATCAATAACTTCAAAGTAATTATAGGCCAGTAACTATGGTCACCCTGAATTTTTGTGCTATCAAGCACCCCCAAAATGGTAATGCCTTGTTTTTTGATTTTGCCAAAAGGAAAAATAACTATATTTTGTACTTGAGAAAAATAACAAGAATGGATCTGTGTTTCATCTCACTAAAACTATAGTCAGTGGTTTTATTTTTTCTTGAAGCTATCTTTTATTTCTGGTATTAACCACAGAGTTATTCTCCATTGACTTATTCTTATCATTGTGAAAACTTATATTGTATTAGTTTTTAATTAATCTTAATTTGGCATACATATAAGCCACTCCTATTTAAACTTGTCAGTCAATTTTACCAATTACAAAGACAAATTGCTTCGAGTTTTCTTTGCATTTACAATGGCAGACAGAATAATTTCTCATCCTTTAAAACATCTTCAATCTCAAACTTCTGCATACCTCGCCTCCTTTCAAAGTTACACACATTGCATGTAAAATTCCAAGGCCATCTTAAAACTCTTTCTGCTATCTTCCATCTGGTGTCCAGTCAGTTGCAGAAGCACAAACAGATCCAAGAACATGTCTACACAAAATGTTTTTAAGATAAGTTGGATCCGGAAATGTGCCACCAATCAACTCAGTGTGGAAGCTTGTATGGGATCCACCCTTAGTACAATTCTCAGTGCTAACAGCTCCACACCTCCATCTTCTGAGAAGGATTTTAGCTTAGCATTCCCTTAAATTTCCATTGTCTGAGATAGTCTTGATCTCAACATCTGTGTCATGGAGGGATAGTCATTGTTTGCAGCATATTTCTAATGGAGAGAAATAACCATGCTATGGCAAAATCTGGTGCATGTGAATGTCTTGAGTCAACATATCTATTTTTGGTTTTGATTTAGATTGTGCCAGTATGTCCATAACAGGGAATGGTTGTGTCATATAATGGTGAAGGAACTTTACCTTTTCATTTTACAATTTTTCTTTGTATTCTAGTTACATGATTGATTTGCTTATGCCAAGATTAGCATGATTCTTCCATTGTACCAATGAGTATTTTTCAGAACCTGTTTTAAGAGCATATGATAACTGTAGCATGAAGTGAGAGGGACAATGATGCCTATAAATATAGAAATGTGCCTGTAAGAGTAATAAGTATTAGGTAATAAGCTCAAGAGGGTTGACATTTCAAACTGCCAAAAAATAAAGATATTCTACTTATAAATACTTAGTCTAGAAATATTTCTGTCTATAAACTTTGATGTCTGATCTTGAAATCTATTTGACTATTGATAGAAATTCATTCTTATATGTTTCCAGATTCTAGTTCTATAATTTAATTATATAACTTCAAATCGACCTGGTGCCATGAATATTCTGCTTAAAGAGCTCCATATTTCTTTATCCTACTACAACATGTAGTTTAGCTGTTTCCTCTTACTCATTACCTCCCAAATGCTTTGAATGAAGCATATTGTGTTTTTGAGAGGCATGTCATGTACATGATACTTCTTTCTGATACAAAGCCCAAGTCTAGAGTGTTTACACTGATTGATGTTTACATTGCCCAAACTCAGTGCCTCAAACACCTCTGTGACCAGTTTGGTCTCCAACCACATATCTTATTTTCTCTAATTTTTTGTGTCCAAAAGGCCTCACAGAGACAATACTATAGTGGAAAGCCAGCTGATATTGTCAGGAAAGGATTAAAGAACATTATTTGGATCTGGAGATTATTGCTATGTTCTCCTAACCTGTCGCAGACTAGACATTTTTTGAGAGTTAACTATAAATTGATATACTATTTTAATCTGATACAAAAATGGTCTTTTGAAGAATATGCAAAATAGTGGAGAGAACATACTGTTGGTCTTAATCTGACTATCATAATAAGTCATGATAAAAAGGAGAAAATGCATGTTGGGAAGTGAGCTTGAATCTCTCTGTAATTGTTTCAAATTTTAATCAATGTTTTGTTGTCCTTTGTATCAAAAGAAAGGAAGAGAGAGAAGTAAACTTGACCATAAAAAATAGCACAATGTTAAAGATCTGTAATAACAGCCTCATTCCAAAGATATTTAAAGCTCCAGAGTGAGTCTACTGGGAATCCACAGATTTTGTAAGACTGGGACATCTTCTCATTAGTATCCAAGGGTACCAGTTAGAGATAGCTCTGTGTGGTAAGGCAGTGTATGCCTAGACAAGATGAATAAACTGGGAGTGTGTATGAAGGAGACCATTCACTTTTCTGTACCTCTGTTCTCTTAAGAAAGGAAAAAATATGCCTTTCTTGATGTGTCGCACAACCAAAATTTGAGGATAAATTGTTATCCATAGAGGATTTTAGAGTTATGTTCTAACATTCAGCTTATAAAGAAGTAAGATTTCAAGTCTCTGGTTTGCTATGATATATAATAACTCCTTAAAGGCCTGGGGAGATACAAGCTCAAATAGAGGATACCTGAGTAGTATGTCTGATGACTTGGGTTTGGTCTTCAGGCAACAGAGAAGCAGGGAGAAGAAGGGGTAGTGAAGTTTAGCCAAAGGGACAGAAAGCCTGGTTTACATGCTCTACCACCAAGCTTTACAATATGGAAAGTGTCCTAGTAAGTCTGAATATTTTAAAAGAAGCTTTATCATTTTTAAAGATGCCAAGAAACTCGCCATGGTTGCCTAAGAAGAATTCACTCTATTATATTTTATTTCCTGATATCTGACCACAGTAATGTTGGATCATTACTAGGGTGACTTCAGAAATCTGAGACCTGACAATGAGCGTTATCTCAATAGGATAGAAACGATAAACACTGCTAGGTATGAAAATTTTATAAAAAAATAATTATTGTCATTGGACTCTTGAGTATTGTCCAACCACAATGACATTATTGATTAGCAACTATGAGAAGAAATAAAAGTGACAAGCTGGCTAGGTCAGGTTTTTCAATATAGGAGATCAGGAAGAAGGCTATAGATTAACTTAGGTAGAGAAATAAAAAAAATATTACTTTTAAACTAGATCTGTGGAAACGTTTCCTCATTATTTTTATCTGCTTAGTGGACTTTATGCCCTTAGAACTAAGCTAAGTAAAATGTATGACTACCAAATATTTAGGATATTTAGGAATATTTTATTTACTACATATGTGTCTGATATTCTTAATGTTTTCATTTTCAAGCAGTAATATTTAAAGATATTTTATTGCCACTCTTTTTGAGCAAACGGTTTATGCCTGAGATATTTTGTAATTTCATATATGAAAAAATTGTTGAAAAGAAAAAATGAGAAAGAACTAAGGTAGCACATTAGTACCGAAAGGCTGGAGCCATTTAAAAGGATGTCAGTTGTGAGAAATCACCTTTGGGTTATTTTGCTTTTCTGTCTCCTTTTCTTTCTAACAGGTCACCCACATTGTGGCTAGTACCTCTTGGCTAACTTAGTGTATCAAAACCCTTAGTAAATCCTTCAGGAGCCAGCTCCCCTGGCCTTCCCTGAATGGCTCTCCTATTTAATCAGCAACTGTTGTCCTCAAGTTAAACACTACATAGTAAGGCACTCAGTCATATATGCTTATCTTTTTGTTCAATGTGATCCTTGTTCCCAGACTCTGTTTGATGTAGAGTCTGTTGTAGAAAGGAAAGTGACCAGAAATGACAACTTCAGGACCATATGGCTTCCTCATATAGAGCTTAACAAATACTGAGTAACTCATAGGGTTCATGTTAGGTTCAAAAGAAAGGTAAAAAAAGGAAACCACTCCCTTTCATAAACAAATATCATTATCCTAAACTAAGAATAATAAATTCACTCTGACTTGGGCCACTTGTCATGGTAAGATGTGTAAAAGGCACATTACAGTAATTGTAGTGGGCTGCTAAATGGATTCTCAGTCATCTTGATATCACTGCATTTAACTGAAAATGTATAATGCATTTTACTGTTGGGAAAAATATGAGCCCTGTTTCAATTAATGTGTCATCTTGTATTTCATTCAAGGAGACCAATTAGATTCAATGTACAATATTACAAGTTGGTTAAAATTCCATGTACAAATAAAATGTCATGTTTAAAACTCTTGTATTTGAACTTAAGAAAAATAAATTGTCCTGCTTTACTTCATGTGCTAAAAGTAGATTTTCTAACAACACTGAAGTGCTTCATGGTATCTCAAGCATTTCCGTCCCAGTAATATTATCGAGCTCCTAAACCTGTGCATGTCTGTTTTGTCTGCTTTCTATACAGATCTCAGAAAGGTCTAATGCTTTCAATGTAACTTAAGCCTTTGAGTGTGGATTTTTCAGTATGTTTCTGAACAGGCCATGGTTTCTGACAAACGCTATTAGATCATTATTTGTTATGTCAAAGTTCCAGTGGCTTCACAAATCATAGCATCCCATGATTTTATGATGTCTTGGTTTGAGTAGTATTGTTGAGAACTGTACTTAGTGATTGTTCCTGCGCACTTTTCAAATAAAAACATAATTTTTATCAAGTATTTTGTATATTCAAATCAGCTTTGTATGTGTGCCGATGTCGAATGTGCAGATAGTGGAGAAGTGAAACGTTTGCATCATTCAAAATGGAATCCATTTGGAGCAGAGTAAACATTACTTGAATTCACTCCAGTGTCTTTTATTTGTCTCTCTAAAATGTCCTTATTCATTATTTAAAAGCTGAGTTTTTCAATTAAAATTCTCTAATAGTTTTGAATGACACATTCATTAAAATGAGTTTACATGTTGAGGTTTTCTGTTAGCCCATGAGCATTTTCATGCACCTTATTCATAACAAAATGCTGCACCACTTTGGTAAAAAGCCTTGCAATTCAAGGCCCATTCTAAAACACAGCCATACAGCTTCTCTTTCAATGTTCATTTGCCAAAGTTGCCTTGTTCCCAGAGTCAGTCTCTTTCCATATGTTGCTTAGATAGGCTTTGCCAAGATAATGATGAGTTTTTAATTTAAAGATCAACAAGGCTCTCCCTGTGCAAGCTAGGAAATCCTTTGCCTCGCTATTTTAACTTTACTGCCCAGCATTACTGTTATGCACAGGCAGAATCTTTTGCTTCTGGCCTTATCCTAGATCAGTTGATACAAATCTCTAAGGTCTTGCTTTCCAAATGTTTTATAGAATTTTTTTAGGGCATAGTGTGTGCTGTGTTGGGAGAAAAAAAAAAACAGAAAATCCCGACATTTGTTGTCTGTAATTATGGGACTACTGTGTTTAAACTGTATTTGAGCTATGTTATATTATTCACAGTTCTCTATCCTAAAGAAAAATTTACTTCTATGTGTTGCTGCTTCTGCAGAAAGAATTATCCAAAAGAATAACATGGGCATTGCTATTCTGTTGGAAATGCACAAAAGCAGCACATATCAAGGTTTAGAGGCCAATACACTGATTATGATTTCACTAAGCCAGTCTGCTTCCTGGGGGGGTGGTTTGTTATGCTAATCACATTTTTGCAATCATCTTTGCTTTGGACCATTTTCATAAGTCTCTGAAAGATGTGGGACTCTTTTATACTATGTGTCTGAAGACAAAACAACAAAACAAAAAAACAGCAACAGCTGTAAAGTTGCAGCAGGCCTCTTGAGTGTGTTTGATTCATGTGAGAAACTCCACAATGCATATCCTCACCCTGGGAAGTGACCCAGACTGAGCAGCAAAGAGCATTGTCATTTAACACACTGGACATAGATGCACACCACCCTACTTCCACCCAGGAATCTAGCCTGTTTTTCTCCTCTTCCAAGTGAAGTGTTTTAGTAGGTCTTTGGAACAGTATAAAACAAGACCACTTAAAGAAGCCAATTAGGCATAGTTTGTCCCTCATGGCCCTTCCAAGAGAAAACTGAAGAAACAGGGGACCATACATACTCCTAAAAATCTTTAGCTTCCCCAACATGCAAAAGAAATGGTTTCCATTAAAAAAAAAAAAAAAAGACTATAAATGTGGAAAGAGATTTGTTTATGTAGATGATAGAACTTACTGCTTGGTCTCTAGGCCATAGACACAGCCAGACTTTCACTCTTTGGAGACTAGGGAAACTTCCTGAGCATCAGCATAAACCTCTTTCTGGTCCAATAATAATGCCTGGTCCTCTCACATTCTGTTCTTCTTGTTTCTGCTTAAATATACTTCCAAAGAAAAGCATCCTGTTTTAAATGACTGCCCTGTTTAAATCACTGATGTATAGTTACTACTGTATCACCCCATCTGAAAGAGGTGATGTCATCCTGGCAACCACTTGTCCCTGGAGGCAGCTTCACATTTCCTTTACAATCACTCTGAGACCTCTGACTTCATTATCCTCATTGTCAATAGAATGAATGCTCATTATGACTCTGGCAATGGATTCCTCAAGCATGTAAGGCAAGTGTTTTACCTCCACCCTGTTAGATACTTTTAGAAAAAATAGAGATGTCTATTTTTTTTCTTCCCTGACTTGCCTCTTCTTTCCTATGCCCATTACCACATGCTTTTGTGTCTCTAGCATGTAGAACTGAGTATGACAACCAAAGGACATTCAACAATATTCCTTGTAAAAATAAAGGTGTAAGTCTTATCTGAGAACACAATTGGATGAAATGTAGAGTTACCTACAGATAATAATTCTCCCTCTCTTTTTCTCCTCCTCCCTCTCTTCTTCCCTCCCTCCCTCCCTCCCTTCTTTACTTCTTCTCTTTTTATCCTTTCCCCCCTTTTCATGTTTTATGTCTTATTGGAGTAACTATGTACGTGATGTATTGTACATATCTAAGTTGTACATTTGCCTAACTTACCATGGATGGAACATGTGAACATTTACCATCATAAAGATGTCTCTCTATCCATTTTCAATTCTTGTCTCCTACAGGCACCAAGTTGTCACTAGTAATCATATGGCATATTTTTATTTTACTCCAGGCTTCCTTTTACTTGGCATAGTAACTTCAGATGTTATTGGGCGTATGTGATTGTTTGTTGATGGTTTGGCTCAACTGAGTTACAGTCCAGTGTGTAGGTATTTCACGTTTTCTTTATTCATTTGCTGTTTTGATTTTAGCTCTTGGCTCTTATGAAGATGTGATAAAACAAAACAAAAAAGTAAACTGTGTACAAAAAGCTTCAGTGTTCCTTCAGCAAAAACTAAGCAATTGAATGGCTAGATCATATGACAAATGTTTATTGAAATGCTTAAGAAATTGTCAGTTTTCCAATGTGATTTCACCACTTTCCTGATCTACCAGGAGTGCACCGATAAGTTTAGTTGTTCCAAATCTTCAGTACTGGCAGTCTTTCTGATTTCCACTATACTGATGGATGTTGGGTGGTTAGCTCCTAGTGGTTTTAATTTGTAATTTTCTAACAGCTAATATATTAATCATTCTTTTATATGTATGTATTTGTCTTTAATATGTCTTGTTTCATACTGTAACTGTTAAATAATTTTTTGTCCATTTCTATCATAATTTGTCTTATATTTTAGTAAGTGTATAGTCTGGGCTTTAAAAAATCTATGTATATTGTGAAAGGCTTCTCTACTTCCACAGTTGCAGTGGTCTAAATGAGGAATGACCTAGCCTGCCACCAGAGTCTCTGGCATTTAAATACTTGTTCTCTGGTTAGTGGCACTGTTTGGGAAGGTCGTGTTAATGCAGCCTTCCTGTAGTAAATAGATTCTTTTTAGGTGCTCTTTGAGATTAAGAAGTGTGTATGCTTCCAAGGCATCTTCACTACTTCCTGCTAGCTGGTCAAGATGTGCTATCAGCTTCTAGCTCCTGCTAGCAAGCTGCCCCCACATTATGGGCTCTGTCTGGGACAGTAAGACAAAGATAAACCCTTTCCTCCCTAATTTGCATTGGTCCTGGCATTTTATCACAGCAATAGAAAAGTAAACTGATACAATGGCTTTTGTTGTTGTTGTTTTCTTAATAGTGCCTTCCAGTGAACTCTGCTCTGAATTTTAAGGAATCCAATTAGATTTTTTATTTTTATTCTTTTGTGACTCCTATTATTTGTGATAATATACAATCTTTCCCACTTTACTATTGCAAAGATAATTCCTCTTAAGACTTTGTTTCTGCTTTAAATTTAGCACTTAGACATACTGTCAATTAAAATATGATCATTGAATATGAGTTATTTATCACTGTTCATCCCCAATCAGGAATTTTCAGTGTCATTAGTAACATTAAACTTTATTTCCTCAAGTGATAGATTTTTATACTTTTGTCAAAAGTAAATTATATATGAGCCTATTTTAGTTTTCTCTTTTTCATCTATTGATATATTTCTTTCCTTTAACTAATTGTTAATATAATGAGTTTTGTTTGTTATTCTTATAGTCAGTGACCATTAACCTATATTAGTAATGTTTTACTTTTTCTAGCTTGAGATATAATCAACAAATTAAAAGTGTATATATTTATGGTATATACCATAACATTTTGATATGGATAAACCATTGTAATTATCACTATCAAGTAAATAAAAATATGCATCACTTCATGTATATTTTGAAGTTTTAGGAAACTTTCTCAGTAGATTTGCTGTTTCTCAAATATCTGAAATCTAATAATTTTGGATCATTAGAATTCTCTGTACCAACTGTAAGAGATAAAAAGTCTGCCGTTTTCCTTTGTATGCATCTTCTGTTTCTTTTCCTGTTATCTTTTTCTTTCTAGCTAGTGCTACAGTATTTAAGACAACAGGCATCTTCTCCTGTGTGCCTTACTGCTAGAGGCTAGTCTTTAAATATATGAGCTGAATGGTTATCCTGAATTCTCTTTATCACAATAACAGAGTTCCTTTGATTCTGTTTTTAAAGAATGTTCTTTTAAATAAGTGAATTTCTTTAAGTATTTTTATTCATTTTTATAATAGCATTTTCTACCTTATTGTCATATGTAGTACATTATATTAGTTTATTTTCTAATGATAACCCAATCTCACATGTGTAGAATACATTCCAAATTTCCAGGATGCTACCACTTCTTTTAAAACTTAGCTTAGTCTTTAAGTTTTAAAACTTTCTAGCTTAGGCCTTTATTTTTTCCAGGTTCTAATTAAAAAGTTTTTGCCATACCTACCACTGCTCCCCTCCCTTTCCTCCTCCCAGTCCCTCCCAGTCCTCCCTCAGCCTCCCCCAACTCCATCCACACATCCTTTCCCCAAAAAGGACTAGAATTCCAAAGTAAGTCAGTTCGGTCTAGCATATCCAGTTGAGGTAAGTCAGAGTCCCTCATCCCAGTATTAAGGCTGAGTTAGGTGTTCTTCTGCAGGGAATGAGTTCCAAGGTGTCAGTTCATGCACCAGGAATATACTCTGATCCTGCTGCAAGAGGCTCCACTGACTGGCTTAGGTCCTTATTAACAGAAGGCAGACTAACAAAAAAACAGACAATTTATTTAAACTTTACATAATATAGATACCTTCAGAAGCAAATGAAGATGTAAATAAATGAAAAGGGTTATAAGTTTTATGGTAGATCTGATGACGAAAGAGATAGGGAATAACCTGTTTGTTCAATCTTTCCTGTATCCATGTATATTCAAATAGGCATTTCCTTTCTTCCTGGTATAGGGAAGTTACTCCCCAAATGAGGGTGACATAGAGATCACCATGCTAGGTTTTGTTACTTGCTTCAGAGTATAGGGGGGGATTAAGAGTGATGTCCTGCTATTGCTTTTTCCCCTAGTACTCTCCCCCCTCACCGCACTCCCACCCGATCCCTTCTGTTCCCCTCCCCACATGCCCCCAGTCCACTTATGCAATCTATTCTATTCTATTTCCTCCTTGCAGGGAGATCCAAACATGACCGGAAAGAAAAAGTAAAAGAAGTGGGGGGGTGGAGCCAGCGAAATGATTCCCAATGATCATAATGACACTCTGCTATATTTGTATAAGCTAGAACCTAGCATAATAATCACTGGATGCTTCATCCAGCAATTGACAGGAGCAGATGCAGAGACTCACAGCCAAATATGAGGTGGAGCTCCGCAAATCCTACAGAACAGGGCGAAGAAGGATTGTAGAAGCCAGAGAAGTCAAGGACACAGAAGAACACAGTCCACAGAATCAACTAAGCAGGGTCCATAGGGACTCAGAGATGCTGAAGCAACAACCAGGGAGCTGTATGGGTCTGAGCTGGGTCCTCTGTAGATGTGTTAATGGGACTACTAACAGTGGGAGTGCTGGCTCTCTCTCTCTCTCTCTCTCTCTCTCTCTCTCTCTCTCTCTCTCTCTCTCTCTCTCTTTCCTGCTCTTGGGACCTTTTTTCTCCTACTAGGTTGTCCCACCCAGCTTTAACAGGAGATGTGTCTACTCTTATTATAAATTTGATATGCCATGTTTGGTTAATATCCCTCAGAGGCCCTTTTCTGAAGGAAAATGAGCAGGAGTGGATGGGGGGGAGGAGTTGGAGAAAGTAACTGGGAAAAGAGGGGGGAGGGGAAACATCAATATATTGTATGTGAGAGAAGACTAAAATGTTATGCAGCATTTCCAGGACTGCAGTACCTGGATGGATTTATAAATACATCCCTTTACCTTACCTGTACATGCCTTTAAGTACTTAGAGAATAAAACTTATATTTTATATGGCACAAGAACAGACTAGAAGCATATTTCCTGAGAAAATTACCAAAGGTCTAAGGGAAAGTTTTTATTAGAGTGACTGTAGTGATAGAAGCCAGAATCATCAGAGAAGAGGGAGCCTCCACTAAGAACATGCTTCCATAAGATCTGGCTGTAAGGCATTTTCTTAATTAGAGATCAATGCAGGAAGGCCCAATGCATTGTGTGTGGTCCTGGTCCTGTAAGAAAGCAGGTTGAGGAAGCCATGAGGAGCAAGTCAGTAAGCAGCATCCCTCCATGCCTTTGCATTGGCTCCAGCCTCCATATTTCTGCCCTGTTTGAGTTCCCCTGTCTTAACTTCCTTCAATAATGAACAGCTATAGGATGTGTAATCTAAATAAACCCTTTCCTTCCCGTTGGCCACGGTGTTTCATCATAGCAATTTTAACCCTCACTATGACAATGACCCCATCTCTCTCTGTTATTCAACTGAAGCATGGTCTGCTTTTCTCTATATCAGTATTTCTATAGTTAGAGTTTGTTTTAACTCATAGCACTTGAAAAGCCTCACCATAATGAAAACATGCACCAGATTTGAGCACACTGTCACAAAAACACTAGGTATAATATTCTATCTCATGAATTATGATTTTTTTCTAGCTGCAGACAGCAGCCATTGTTCCACAGAACTTTACCATTTACATTTTTATGGAGATATGGGGTAACAACACTGTGATCTATTTTTCTACCTAATTATTTTAAATAACGGTGATATCAAGAAGAAAATAAGTAACATAGCAAAATGCACCACTTGCATCATCCATGTGCTTGTATGTGAGGTTTTCCTCTAGCAAAAACCTCTAGCAACTGGACTTCTGAAGAACAATGGTCTTCCAAAGGAGTACAAGGCAACCAGGCCGCCATGATTCTCAGCCTCAGAGGGCAGCATTTACTGTCAGATGATCCCAGAAGAATCCACTCCCTCCTCTTCTCATCAATCTACAGAGATCAATTCTCCCACTAACAATAGGTCAGGAGATGAAACTATGTCATAGTAAAACATTATCGAAAGGCCAAATTAAAATATAGCATTCATTCATATATACTTACATTTTTCCTTTCACATATTCATATGAAAACCACTATCAAAGCTCAAACCTAAAAACCTAAAAAAGTCCCTTTAGTAAAATATTTAAGGATATGGATTCAGATTACATTTACTTTTTTTAAGTTTAAAGCAGAATTCATCTTCTGTCATAGAAAAGCACCTAGCTTCTAGGCCTTTTGAGTCAAGTTTTGAAAAAAAAGTTCTTCTCTCCAGAGGATGTTTGTTGAATTGCCTGGAATATCACCTTCCTAAAATTTTATTGATGTATAATAAGTTACATTTAAATAAACACTGGCAGGATGTAATTTTAGCTTGAGAGCTGAAACTATGTTCAAGGAATAAATAAGAGCCACAGTCCTTCTCCAGTAGAGCTTCATCCAGCCAGTTCACTTCCGTAGCCTGATCAACATCAGATAGGGAGAAGCACCGTCAGGCTTCAATTCCCTGCAAAACAGACAACATACATTAGCAGAGTGAAGCAACGTGTAGTCTAGCAATACGATGACTATACTGTCACCATCTCTTCCTCAACTGCCACCATACTGCAAAATCTGATTTCAGAGGTAGCCATTAATGTATCTGTTCTGATGGATTCCCCATGAGAAATAATGAAATCACATTGGGAAGGCATTTATTATCAACAATTTCAGGTAGGCTGAGTGGGGCAAGAATGGTCACTAGCATTGCAACTTCTAAAAAGGAAGAAATTGAGCCCCAGACGCACTTGAAGAGGGCTTGGACTTTCCTGGAGAAAGGAGAATGGATGGCCAGTGTTCTGTTCCCTGACTTGCATAGTTGTTTCCTAGAACTTAGTGAGCTTCATGTCACAGTCAAGTGGCTCGGACTTAGTAGAGAACATAAAAGAGAAAGCAGAGCCTTAGAGTTTTCTCACTCAGTGGAACTATGCAGCAGAGTAAATTGAAAATGAGACAACTCAAACATCTATTCCCGATGTGTTTTGCAGTTCTGTGGGTTTCTTGGAGCTGAACCGTCTCCCTGACTGTGTGAGTCCAGTATTTAAAACTACACATGTATGTGCATATATATATGTATATATGCACACACCTATATATGCATGCATGTGTTTTGATTTGCAATATGGACACTTATCTCAAGTAGATCACCTCTTATATTCAGCACAAGAAACATCTCTATGCTTTATATGAAACATAGTGGGTATAATTTCAGCACTTGGGAGGCAAAGGCAGGAGGATCTCTGTGAGTTCAAGGCCAGGCTGATCTACAGAGCAAGCTTCAGGACAGCCAAGGCCATTACACAGAAAATATCTGTCTCAAAAAGAAAAGATAAAAAACAAAAGTGTAATCTTAATTAGTTGTAGCTAAAAGCCACCACCAAAGACCATTTTCTTAAGCACATCTCTGTACTAGCCAGATTTGCAGCATTCAATGTAAAACAATTGTAAAGAAAAACATCCAGTACTTCCTACACAACTCCACACTGGTTATGTTCTCTACTAAGTCCGAGCCACTTGACTGTGACATGAAGCTCACTAAGTTCTAGGAAACAACTATGCAAGTCAGGGAACAGAACACTGGCCATCCATTCTCCTTTCTCCAGGAAAGTCCAAGCCCTCTTCAAGTGCGTCTGGGGCTCAATTTCTTCCTTTTTAGAAGTTGCAATGCTAGTGACCAGCAACTTTGAGAATTTAGCACCTGGAGCTCTTGAGAGGATTTGATTCAGAGTGGCTTCATCTCTACTCTCTAATTATGTACATCATTAGCAAACTGAATCATTGTCGCTAAGAGATTTAAAGAAAAAGATGAATCTGTCTGAATTCCTAGACTAATGTTAATCATAGTGAGCCTGATTTTCCACCTCAAGCCCTGTGCCCAAAAATCTAAGAAAATGAGATTCTTCCCCATAGGGACCAGACAGTGGAATTCAAAAGCAACTAGGACAGGAAGTTTTTAATCACTTTTTAAATGATTTGTGTAATTACAGACTATGCTTTTTCTTAAGTGATCATTTCCTGAAGCTTATGAAAATGAAGTTCAAGCCCAGATTCAAATTCTGAATCAGCCAACAACAATAAATATCACACACAAAGAAATTTGTCTGGCATTAAATATCCTTGCGATTGCTTCTTTGGGTCTTCATTACTGCTTGAAATCATCCATTTGTAGCTGGTAGTTGCTGAAGTTACATGTTCTTAACAGTACAGAAAAGAAAAAAGGAAAAGGTGGACCACTGCTTTCCTGTGAATATTTGCAATCTATTTGATTGAGAGCTGACCATAAAATTCTAGTAAGTACTAACAGCTCACAGCTCATGATTAAAACACCCATTTAATGGCACAAAGAACACAGCAGCTGAGGAAGAAGAAGAATGCAGGAAAATTATGTGTAATAGTTTTAAAAAGTGCTCAAGTTAAGGTCAGACTTGGTTTAAAGTAGAGGAGATGAGAAAGACATACAGTACATGTACTTTGTAAGTATTAATGTATCCAACTTCAAGTTTGCAGCAGTGAGTAAAATGAACAAGACTGAACAGTATTTGGACAATAAATGTTGAAGTGGTTAATCTTCATCATGAACTTCATGGTTCAGAGGAACTGAAGAGACACAGTTCTGAGCATGTCTTTGAGGGAGTCTCTTAGACATGATTTAAGGTGGAAGATGGGACTGAAGGGAGATAAATCTTACCTTGTAGAGACAGCCTTGGACACCAATGTCTTAGGAGTGTCAGTCCAGTGTGCCACCTTGGTTTTTAGTTCCTTATTCTAAAATAGAAGGCAAAAGGTACAGAGATCAGACAGCACATCCACATATTGCCTACATCTTCAAGACTTCTGCTCTACTCCCTACCTACCACATGTCTATAGATTAAGTTTTTTTGTGCTTATTTTATTAGAACTAAGAAAAAAATGCACCCACCCTGAAAGTATATAATGTACCAAGGGGCTAAAATATACCCTGCAATTCATCCTCTGAACTATTCACATTTACAGAGGTTTCTTCACATGAGCAAATAAAAATAATCTTAGTAGTACACATGATGCTGATTACACAATTATTTTTTGCTGCAACCGCTTGATTGCAAACCCTCAAAAAAATAGGTTTTGTCTCTTCTTAATACTTCATGATGTCTTCATCTTCAAGTTTTTCCTTGAAAATTTATATTCTTCATGTTTATAGTCAATGATAAAGATATCAGTCTTGCCTTTCTTACATAAGCTACTATACAAAAACCATATGATCACATCTTAAATCTATTTGATAGGTATTGTTATATAATTATATAATTCTGGAAGACAATACAGCACTTGACAGTAGGTAAGAGAAGATGTTACCAGGTACAATTTCGAGTAGAGTCAGTCACCATTTATGTGCTGTCATTTAGCTTACGTAGCTTCTTTATGTCTAATTTTGTAATCTACATAGCAGATACCATAAGAGAACTTTCTTTCCAGATTTGAAATGAGGTGAAGGTATATAAATTACTCATTCAGACAGTCTCCATTACAGGTGTTGACTTATAGGTAGCTGATAATTATACTAGTCTACTTAGCACTTTTATCATGAAAAATTGAAGTTCTGCTATGTTACCCAGCTTTCAGGGTGTATTTGTACATCTATTTTCTATATTATGAGAGAATAAGTGCAAAAAAACTTACTCCTAGTAAGACTGACAGGTGCTAGCATGATCATCTTCCCAGATCTGGAAAATGAAACTTTAAAAAGTGAAAGATAATCACCCATGTTGAGTTGCCAGTTGACTGTGATGACAGATCAGAGGTCATTAAATCCAGGATTTTTTTTAAATCATACACATCCAGAGAACTGAGCCCTATACAGGGAGATAATGCTGTTCTAAGATGTCATATGTTATCAAACAAAAAACCCATTCCCAGGTATGTATATATGTATTCCCAGGGTTAGTATACTGAAGACTCCCCTCAAAAATTTTTTCAGCTATTCCTATTGTTCTTAGTTACTCTACAGGATTTGGTGGCAAGATCCTATTTCTGAAGATATCACATACCTGAGTTATAGAACATGAATAAATCTAACTAATACTGATCTGGAAGCTTCATTCCTACTGGCTAGTTTTCATATGCTGGAAAGTTCTCTATACTCTACTGAGGAAAAACATCAAGAGTTTTCCCTCGTTATGAATTCTGGAAGCTATAATAACAACTGTCTTAATAAGATATGCTCATTAGTGCAATAGTGGCATAAATGTTTTAGGAGCAACCAGTCACCTTCTGATTGGATTTAAAATCCACTCCACAAGACAAAACTCATGCCTAGAATTCATGGATTGGTAGGTCATAGGTTCCAAAGGAAAAATGCTTTACTATTTCTTTGCTAAATGAACACAGCATTAAAATTCTCCCTAACTATTTGTGACTACATCCATAGATTAGTACATCTCTCAATCGCCATCAAAGAAGCTTGGTTTTGCCATGTATTATGATTAACAGAGACTCATAACTGGTCAAAGTACAGACAATAAGAAACTATGAAGTGTTCAGCCCTAAATTGGACATCTACCGCACACCTCTTTCCCCTGTGGCTCAGAGATCATAATAAAAAAGGGCTGTAGAAAGATTGTAAGAGACAGAAGTGGAGAACTGATAAGCAATAGGGGTTTCTAGACATGACAGAAATATTATACATATGAACTCACAGAGGTTATGACTGCATGCCCAAGACCTGCATAAGATCAAGCCAATAAAAATCCCAACATGGATGGAAGAAAGGCTCATGAAGTCTCACTTCCAGCTGAGAAACTATTGATTAATAGTGACTGCTGGGAGAGGGATACTGACAGTTTTCTTTAGGGATATGACCCCTTTTATCTTGTTCATGCTCCTATGGATGGTCCTTCAGCCATCAGCCATGTTCATACTGACAACACTAAATGAACTCTGGGTTAGAAAAAGAGCATATGAACTTCATAGAGAAAAGTGGTGGGGCGTATTGGAAGAGTTACAGGGGAGGGAGAGTGGATGTAAGCAGAACATATAATATGCATGTTTATATCATATAAAGCCATGTTCAAATGATGTTAAAGTGTCTGGGACTCACACATGGCTAGGTAAAATGAGAATGGCAGAGGCTGTTCTTTTTAAATCCTATGATTACATTTACATAATTTACCAGATGGTACATATTGATTCAGAAATGCCACTAGTTTGAAGAAAGCCAACACCAAAATGTAAAGAGTTGAGAAACATATATTAAATTTTGATATAAATCTACCAAAAAGAAATCTATCAGTAAGAAAATTAATGAATGCCTAGCATATAAGACTCTTATCACGGGGCTGGAGAGTTGGCTCAGCGGTTAAGAGCACCGTCTGCTCTTCCAGAGGACCCGGGTTCGATTCCCAGCACCCACATGGCAGCTAACAACTGTCTGTAGTTCCAGTTCCAAGCAAACACCAAGGCAAATAAATAAATAAATAAATAAATAAATAAAGTTTAAAAAAAAAGACTCTTATCACGTACTTTATATACATTATTTTTCTTCATTTGACTGACTCAGCTATAAACAACATGAGTATTATGTATTGAAAGATTTCTTATGGTGTATAACATATATGTATACAAAATTATATAAATTAATATAAAATACATGTGCCTTATCATTTAGTAACAGAATTAGACTAAATAAACTCAAATTGGAAAAGTAGCTGTTTCGGATAAACAATAGTAATATATGCAGCCCTCATACCCAACTCTGGTCCATGAGTAGACTGTTTGACTCTACAGCCCATTTTCTTTTCCCTGGGAGATATTATTTTTCTGCATGACCACAGGTTTTTCTTACCCTCTTTATTTTGCAAGTGAATAACCAGTGATTGCAATGGGCATAGACAACTGAGGTGTGTAAAAGAAGTCCAGGTGTGGTAAAGATGCAACTAGAAGAAATCAACCATCAATTGAACTAGCCATTGAGCCTCCCACTCACACCAGTAATCCAGTATCTGTCACATGTGCAACACTAAGTCAGTATCAAGAGACTACGAAGAAGCCAAAGAAAGCCTTGAATACTTTTCTTTCAATGTGTAGAATGCATATTACCATTGAAAATAAAATAAAACACTATTTAATAAATGTCATAAAGACAATAAGTTACCAATGATTATAGAAAAGATATAAACTGAATCAGAGTGACTAGGATAGTTTAGGGCATCTTTACACACAGAGATTGAACCTGGACCTTATGGAAAAAATTAAATGAGTAAGGTAAAACAGGGAAAATTGCATGGCTGTGGTTTCTGCCATGTAAGCCTGGGGTCATCAACATTACCCAGGAACTTGTGAGCTCTACAAAGCCTCCCTCCCCAAGGACACCTGGAATCAGAACCCATGTGCTTGCTGGTGAATATGATAAAACTCAGCAGGTCTTCTAAACGTTAGTCAAGTTTGAGAAGTAGGGGACTGAGAATGAATCATTGCCTTCAGCCTTGTATTAACACTGTGAGGAGAGCTTAAAGATGGAAGATATGGCCAGCATCACTGGACACTATTTCATTGTAAACCTAAGAGTTGAGTATATACATTTCATCCAGAATATATGCTTTCCAATATGACAAACTGATAACAAACATTGCCTTCCTGCTATGAGACAAATAAAATGTATGTTTACAATGGGTGTAGGCTCATATCTTAGGCCAAGTACATGACTGATAAAAGTACCCATGTTCAGTACTTTGTACATGATAAACAAAGCAGTTGAAAACTCAGTGTCACACTGCCATTTGCTAAGTATGGTGGTTTGAATGTAAACATTCTCTAAAGGCTAAAATATTTGAATATTTGGTTCCCAGTTGATAGACTAAAGGAAGGATAGAAGGTGTGGTCTTTTGGGAAGAGGTGTGTCACTAAGGGTGGATTTTGAGATTAAGCCTGGCTCAGTCTCTCTCTGCCTTCTGCCTGTGGATCAGGATGCAATTGTTCAGCTACTGCTCTGTTATGCCAGCCTTCCTGCTTTCCAGCAGGCACATCTCCCCACCCCATGATGAGCCTGGAGTAATCCTGTAAGCAAGTCCCCTATTTAACTCTTCTATTAAAGCTGGTCATGATGTTTCTTCACAGTACAACAGTAACTAAGACTCCAAGAAACTCTACACAAATTTATTATCTTCTCTAAATTCATTTCATCACTTTCAAAATGTAATACATAAATAAATAAATAAATAAATAAAGAACTTTTCCTGAAGTAACTTTGGTGATTAAAGAAAGTGAGGTGCTTAGCATGAGTAAAGAAGACAAAAACTATCTTTAGTATGCCTAATAAGTTGATACCATCTACACCGTTTACAAAGTTGCTATGTTAGAAATGTTGTCCACTTAGAAAGGAGCCATTTTTTGGTGACAGATTCAGCTAATGCAGTCATCTGATTAGTTTTATAGTCAATGGCAGGCTGACAACTTAAATATTAGCTAGTCCACTCTGGTATGTATCGCCCAGTTTAGGAGCTTTGCCAAGAAGAATGTCCTGAGAATAAGTGTGGAATTGGCTCACCAAAGCTCATCGCTCATGATATTTAGATACCTCATCAAACATCACCTGCTTTGAGATGTCTTCTCCTCCCTGGTTCTCTCTCACTTCTCACAATATCCTATCTTCCCTGGATCATTTGTTTATTCCCTGTGTCCTCAATTGAAATATAAACTAGGTGAAGTCAAGGAATTCTGTCCTGGGCATACAAATCCTCAAAACTGTTTTGTTGAATAAATGAATTAAGTCAGTGTAGTTGAGCTGGCAGACTGTCTTCATGCATACATAAAGTCCTGATTATAAACCTTTGGCAGGCCTGTAATCTCAACACTCAGGAGAAAGTGGCAGCAGGAATATCAGAAATTCAAGGTCATCCTTGTGTAGTAAATTCAAGGCCAATTAATTAATAAGGCTTGGGCTTTTAAAGCTCTAAGGGAATGATTACACTACTGACAAGGAAAACATTTATCTACTAGAGAAAATAAATTGGAAAACATGAAGACATTCACTAGGTAATTCCAAGCCTTATTTATAAATGAAAATAAGCTCTGCCTAAGGTTCAGTTGGACTCAGAAAATCTAGGAAAACACCAAAGGGTATTGTCACATCATTGTGAAGAGTCTATAGGCAACTCCCATGTTTCCATGAAGGGCAACACAGCTCTGCTGATGTCCCCACTAACTGGAGTGTCAACAATCCCTGGCTGAAACTGAAATATAAAGGCAAAATGACACGGAAAGAGACTTTCTTGGGTCTACCCCTAGACTTCAAAGGCAACTAAATAATTGAACACCATCTAGAAAAAATTATAATAGACTCATTGAATGACAAAAATCTTCCCGGGAAAGTCTCCGCTTTTTGAAGGCTTTCTTGTACTTTCTGTAAGGCAGATGGAATCTACCATAAAAAGTCAGGAAGAGGTTTACAGAAGAGAAAATGGGTGGATTGGAAAAAAAAGTCTTATCACAAGAAATTAAAATGTTGTTTCTGATTTCTTTTTACTTTGTTTTGACTCCTAAGTCATTACAATAACATATAATTTAAAAATGGTTGTCCATGATGGACTACTGAGTTAATACTTAAAAAGTAGAATTTAATACAACTGTAGAATTACTTTGATTTTTTTTAAAAAAAAAAAAAAGTCAGTTCTTTATATAACTGCCATGTGGGAAGCTCTGGAGTTTACAGTCACGGAGAATTTTCTACTGTGAAGGAAAACCAGATCATACCACTTTTCCAACCAACTCCCAAGAAAAGCCTCTCATTTTACACTGAGTTTTAAAAACACTGAAAAGCATGATGATTTCAGCAGACTTTGAGATGTAATTAAGCCTGGAGGCAAAGCTGGGAATCCAGGATGGATAGGGATGAAGGAAAATAGAAAGAAGAGATTGTCACAGGCCAAAAAGAGTGTGGGAACAAGTTGTCGAGAAAGCCTCACCATCTGGCTAAAGAAAACTTACACAAGGGAAGCCTTGACCAAGACTCTAGTCTAAGATTATCACCTGTTTTGGCACTATACTGAATATCTAAAGAAAATGTGAATGAACCTTTAACACATCTTTAGTATATAAAGCTAGTAATAAAAGTTAATACATTTGCTCAATAATGATTAAGTCACAATTTAATAATTATTGAAAGTAAGCTCTAATCTCCCATGCCTAGTAGATGCATATACATTGATAAAGACACTAAAGGCACATGCATATACACCAGGGTACATGTACTTATATCCAGACACTAAGACACAGTCAAGTTCAATCACACAGAGACATACCAAAGTTACACTGGCACACAATCATGCACAAGCATACACACATGCGGTAATGTATCATTTACATGCAGGCACACAGTTATGAATTCATACCCAGGCCTTTTGCCAACACTGAAACATACAGGACGGATTCTCTTCTTACCTGAGATTCAAGTATGCAGACCTTGTCTTTCAAATTTTCAATATTTTTATCTTGTTCCTTTAAAGTATTTTTTAATCCTTCCATCTAAGAATCAGGAAGAACAATTGGGAAATCTTGTCAGACCATGGGGAAGAGTTATATAAATCAAGAATTATACAGTTTCTGTAGTCAGTTGATGTTCATCAAGTACAATCTCACAGCATGAGCAGAGCCAGCAGGCCATTCAAAATCAAAAGCCAAATTTCCCTTGAGGGAAGTAACTACCAAATGGTTTCCCCTCCATTTTCATCTATAGGAGGAACCGACCTACAGAATATCCAACAGGTACCTAGGTGGAGGAAGGCAGCAGTGAGTACCATGTACCTCAGTCTGTAGAAAACTTTCTGAAGAACAGAGTGCAGGCCATTTTCTGTATTAAAATACCCTCTAGAGTCACTGTTTATGAGGATATGAAGATATAATAGTGAAGTCTGGCTGTATCTGAAATCCCAGCTACCCAGAAATCGAAGGCAGGAGATTTCAAAACAAGGCCAGCCTGAGCTGCATAGCAATTTCCAGACTACCTTGGTCAGTTAAGTAAGACCCAATCTCAAATTCAGTGTAAAATAGGGCTGTCACTATGGCTCAGTTTTAGAGCATTTAGCTAACATATGCAAGGCATAGTCAATCTACAATACAAAAAAAAATATATCACATACAACCCAAACCTGATGACTTAAGAAAGGTTTGAATCTCCTAATGTACAAAGTCTTCCATATAACAGTGAATAGCATCTGACACAGAACATTTATGGTTGGACAAAAATTACTAACATATCTAAAGAGCAGTTAAGCACGGTTTCTCAAATTCTCTTCATGCAGATCCTGACAGGTGTTGACATTATAGGCAAGAGAAGCCTCAGAGCCAGGTTGCCTGAGAAACCAAAAGGATATGTCAGTGGGAAGGCGAGGCTTTGGTCTTTGCACCATAAACCTGCCATCTACCTGAGAAATGCACTTGTTACTCTGACCTCCTGGATGATGTTGCGCAGGCTCTGGTGCTGAGAGTGAATCACAAACTGCAGGTGACAGATCTGTTCCTGGAGGATGGAAATCTCTGCTTGAAGATCTTGGCAACTGAGAATGCACAGAAAGAAGGAGGAAGTGAAGGAAATTTTGTTACAACAGCCCTCCTCTCCTCCTGTTGAGCCTTGTGAAGTTAACGTACCAGAGATCCATGTACCACACAAGAAACATAAAAAGAATAATCCTGTGTTCTGCTTGCATATGAACTTGAATGGGATATACATTCAGGTCAAAAACTGCTTCTGAGTAGGGAAATGGATCAATGGCTAAAGTTACTTGCCCTATAAGGATAAGGACCTGAGTTTGGATTCCCTGGACCCATGTAGAGCTGGGTGTGGTCGCAAGCATGTGTATTTCCAGTATTTCCACAGGAGTGTGGGAGGCTGACAAATCACTAAAAACTCAACAGGCCAGGCTGCTTGACATATAGAGAGGGAAACAAGCCACCCTGTTTCTGTAACATGGTCTTTTAAAGAGCCTAGTCCTCAGCAGAAATGCAAGCCTTGGTCTTTCTCTTAGAAAGAGGCAGCAGGAAATAACAGCAACTGAGTGTACAATCTATCCCTTTTTCTTTCCATGTACAGGAGCAGACATATTGGATAAGAAATAAGCAGATATCTGCTCTTCATGGAAATGTTTGTGCTTCTGAGAAGGAAACAGACCAGACTGTGAACTCTCAGATACCTCACCATTTCTAAAGTTCTTGTTCAAGAAATGACTGCTGCCTCTCTGGTGCACACAACCATCAGATTTTAATTTTCTCTGGAATTCAGCATGAGCAACTTCCTTACAGGGGCAAAGGAAGTTTGTGAGTAGAGATACCCAAAGAAGGGTTCACATGCCAAAGAATAGGTGAGGAACTCCAGCCCCCTCCAAGGACTGTGAACTCCTCAAAAAGTCCAAACTGAGAATGAGAGAAGATGAAACTCAGGGAGTTAGACCTTCTTGGGTTTCAGGGAGACTGGGGCCATGTAAGAAGAGCATCTGAGATATCTTGGAGGATGCACAGAACCCTGGGAATGAGAGTTGTTGAAGAGATTCAGGGACTGGGGGAACAAGGGAGTCTCAGCAGAGGACAGCCTCAGAAAGCTCACTTCTGAGTATCAGGAACAACAGAGGCTAATACAGAAGTTAGTGTTAAAATTAAAAAATTCCCCCAGTAAAGAAGGAAAAAGAAGAAAAGAAAAAGAGTAACAATGACCTATTTAGCGGTCAGCCTTGGGTTTCCTCTGGGCAGTAAGGCCCAAGAACTCTGTATGCTCTGTTTCGATAAAGAGCTTTACTGCACATGTGTGTGGCCTAGGGTTTGTAAACATGACCCAAGGTAGGATTGTAAGTACAGAAGGAACAAACTGACGAAGTGCCTCCATCAGGACGGCCTATAGGCAAGCCTGTGGAGTATTTTCTTGATAAATGATGGATGTGGAAAGGCCCCGCACTCTAGAACAGTGTCATTCCTGGGCAGGTTGTCCTGGGCTATAGGAGAAAGAAAGCTGGGCAAGTCATGAAGAACAAGCCAGTAAGCAGCATTCCTCCATGGCTTCTTCATTGTTATCACACAGAGGAGTAAGAAAATTAGTCTCAGAGGCCATCAGAAGTTCCCAGAAATGAAATAGCAGATATCAAAGTCCTCCATGGCAACATGCAAGGCTCTGCTACACATGAGAACACTGAAACCAAATCAGGGAGACATTTTTTTTTTTCACAAAGCTAAGCACTTTGGAGTGAAATTGTCCTTGAGAAGCCAACTAAAAGGCTTACATTAATGCAAAGGTGGCTATTCTGTAAGCTGCAGGATACTGTACACAAGATGATAGCAACAATAAGAAGTTGATCTCACTTTTAGGAAAATAACTCTGCTCTTCTCTGTGTTCTCCTTATGTCTAACCCTTGACTAAGAGAAATATCTCATATGTGTGGTGCATTTACCAAGCTTTTATTGCTTCTACTTGAGAGTTCAATTCACACTGATTTTCCTCTTGCCATCACCCATAAAGTGAACAATGCCTCCTCCCACAGCTCAGCAAAGGTGAGAAAGAAGATAGGTATTTGTGTGATCTCTACAACCTGAAAAACGGTGAAGACTGGATGTCCAGCTAACTGTCTAGAAACACAGAGCACTCACTTTGCCCAAGAAATTTCCAAAACTTCCTCAAAAAATATTTTGACAATTCTATATGGATCTCTCATACACAGCAGACTAAAAGGAAAGGTAGGTTTGCTTGGAAATCAGACAAGACACCTATTATTATAATTTTTTTTTTGGGAGAAAAATCATCAAACTCAGACTACCTGGACTCTTAAAGAAAGAAATTGCGTGTAAATTCATAGTTCTTTTACATGAGAAAAATCTTTACATTTAAGGGCCAAGGGAGGAAACAGTGACTTCCTGTATGTAGGTGATGCGAGGGCCTAAGGTGTTTTCTGTACATCCTTCTTTACCAAGATGGACGGTGATACAAGCTATAATACATCTGCACTCTTTGGTTCTATGTTTATTCACAGGGAGGAAGATAGAAAAGTAGCAGGTTAGTATGACAGATTATGCAAATATACGTGTGAAATTTAAAGCTCAGCCTGTTTCTGACCATTGTCATAAGTGTTCCAAAAAGCATAGTTACCATCCAGAAAGAGATCACAAAGTATAACAAAAGACAAGAAAAGACAGATATAATAAAAAAAGGAATGAGAAATAAGGGCAAGTTAAAAGCTCAAGCAATAAGAATGTCTGTGACAATGTGATGCTATAAGTAGAGGAGAACAGAAATCTGTCCCTTGGAGGCTCATTCTAGTGCCTGATGACCTGGTGACTTTAAGTCCTAGATGGCCAAACTAAGCTGATAAAATAGGGTATATATTATCTCAACATCAGAACAAACCATGACTATAGTGAGGTTAAAATCAAGAGGAAAAGAAAAATCTAGGGAAATGTGGTGTGAATCAGGGCCTAACATTCCTGAGGATTTCCTAAGAGCAACTGAGCAGGACAGCTGCTTTGATGACCGCAAGCTGTCCAGACTACTGAGTAAGGACTGAGACATAACAGGTTGAAAATTATGGATATGGACAAGTCACACCAACAAACTAAGGCTATTTTTCATAGAATTCCTTTCATTTCTAATGAGTTTGATGAGTGCCAGGCTATTATAATTTCACTTGATGATTAGCCAGTTTGATGTAGATTACTGAAGAGACCCATTCACAAAGCATGGAGGATAAAGATACCTCCAATATCTTTGAATAAATAGAGAAGTGGCAGAATGAACTCTCCAGGTTGGTCACCAGGACCCTCCTGTGTCCTCGTAGGTAAGAATGGGATGCATGTCCATTCATGTTAGAAATTTGACATCCCTTCTCCCTGCATCTGCCCTACTTTCTCTGCTTCCTCTAGATATATAAATCCCACCTGCCAATAGCCCGGCATACCCCCAACCAGGAAAACTACCAAAAACTGCTTTTTAGTGGGTAGATTTTCAAACCTGTTCCAATGTGCAGCATTAGACTTGAGTTGCAGCAGCTTGCCTTCCAAACACAATTTTCGCTCTAGGAGTGTTTTCTTTTCCTAGGAGAAAACAAGATACTGCTTTTGTTTTATTGTTGTTGTTTAGTTTTGTTTTAGTGTGTGTGTGTGTGTGCATGTGCACACAAGCATGCTTGCAAACTGTCCACAATAGATGTGCCTTGCAATACTAGAAACATAGCCTGTGCCCCAGAGATCATGTCATGTTAGCAATTATAGTGTGCCACCAAGAAGCCTGGCCAGGCAATGCTTTTTATGCTTTAAAAGTAAATCAGAACTGTGCTATGAGTATTGTTTAAAATGGGTAATGTATGTGGTTATTCTTTACACTTTGAAGGTAGGGACAGAAGAATCAGGAGTTCAGGACCAGCCACCGTAACATTGCAAGTTCAAGGTCAGCCTGGGCTGCATGAGATCCTGGTCTCAAAATAAGAAAATGTCTTAATAACTTGCTCATTAAACCTGAGTGACAGAGCTAGCTCCTTCTCCAGCCCACTGACGAAATGGAACCCTTGCAGGGCAACCTCGCCCACCCACCTTTGCCATGCCATCTGGAGGAAGATGCCTATACAGCCTGATGTGAATTCCCTCACTGCTGCACCTGCCTCTTCACCACATTAGGAGAATTGTTGGTATCCAAGGACACCACTGCACATACTGTGATGTTTCCACCTGCTCTCACAGCATCTGTCACCATGTAGTAAACAGGTAAATGGACGCTTAATGAGGGATCAAGGCCACACACGTTAAAACTACTTCCTAATGAGGAGAAACTATAACACAGAATATCTTTTAAAATGAAGTGATTTAATTATTAAACCCAACTCTTCACCTCAAGGGAAAAGTGACAAGTTCACAAAAGGCCAACTTTTGGTAAGCATAGTTTGCATTGGTGGTTATTGTCACATTGGGGAACCAGGCAAAGCTGTAAAGTGGTATTGACAGCGTGGGCATCACTGACTGGAAATGTTTCAAAACATACACAATGCTGTTTAAAATTACTACCTGCCACATGTAAATGGATACCACCAAGGCAATGCTATACAACCAAAACCAGAAAGCCTGTTCCATGCACTGATCTGGTTTGGACGCTTTGGCCAAGGTTTTAACCTCTCTGGACCTTATCACCGTAAAGAAACATAAACCAAAACTTGGCTATATAAGTAATCTGTAGCATGAAGCTTTAGGGGCACCCTGGGCCACTGCCCAATAATGGGGTCCAACAATTACTTTGTGGTTCCAGACAATTTGTGTGTTTTCCTTAATTATTTATTGAGTAGAACCCAAATTCTCTGAAGTTGCATGTTAATTTTTAGGATTTTAGTTTATTTTGTTTTATTTTTAAGACCAGGTCACTTGTAGTACAGACTGGCTCTGAACTCACTATGTAGCCAAACTGGTTTTAAATTTATGATACCCTTGCCTCAGTTTCCCTAGTATTGAATGGTAGATGTGATCTTCCATATCAAATTTAATTATAGAGTTCTATCAGGTAGAAAAAATAATTCTAAAGGTTACAGTTTAATTGTCTTAAAGAATATAAATTAGATATACCTAGACCAGTAACGCAACCCTGTATTCTGTCCATCCATGTGACTCTCCACATCCAATACCTATAAATATCTTATATAAACTAGCTTTACTATCATCATACCAGTTGCAAAATGAGTAATAAATTGGATTTTAAAATGTACTCATTATCTATTTGTATGAGCCATATTTTTCACTTTATGAATATCCCTCAAATGATTTTAAGATGGAGTAGGTGGAATGAAGACAGGATGTGTGGGTCGAGGATCCTACTTGCTTCCCTGGCAGAGAGTTGAGCTTCACTACACAGTAATATAAAGGTACCAATGACTTCATATCCTGTGTGAGTTGCTACTTTTAATTATGCTCACTTATTTGAATTATTTCCTTAGAGCAACCGTGTCTCATAGAAATGATTCCATATTAACCTTTTCGCTGGTAGCCTTAAGTGCTTTCCAATGGTTCCCCAGAGATAACAGATTCAGGCTGATGTTGATGCCTGTTACTCTCGAAGAAACACTGTTACAGATCATGTGTTATGAATTTGGGGGCTGCAGAAAACATGTGCATCACAAACACTTCTCCCTGTAGACTCTCTCTTGAGTAATGAATGGTCAAGGCCAGGGTCAGGGACACGGCAACTAACAAGAGTGTGTTCTGCCCTAGCCAGTGCTTGTGCATATGCCATGGGCTCGTCATGATCTCCTCTATGGCAATGCATGAAGTCACACTTGCCTAGCACACACTTCTTCACACACATAAGACCTCACTAAGGGTATATGTTCTAAGTCTGAGAGTTCAAGACTTCTCTCTGAGAATTCAAGAAGTCCCTTCACTGTTGATTAAAATGAACTGACATGACTTATGGCATTGTAAATATTAACATATAAATGTCTTAGCAACCCAGAATATAATCTTTTAAAAATAATTAAAATGTTTTACTTAGTTAGTGTGTGTGTGTGCATGTGCCATATCATGCATGTAGATGTCAGAGGATAGTTGTGGGAATTAGTTCTCACTTTCCACCATACAGCTCTCAGGGCTCTAACTCAGGTTGGCAGGCCTGGGGGCAGGCACCTTTATCTGATAAGCCACTGGACTGGCCCCAGAACATATTCTTTATCCTACATTAGAAAACAGGTGGGTATAGGAAGGATTCTAAGTAGAAATGGGAGATTATGGAATGGTTTCTTGTTTGTTCCATGCTCATTTATAAAACAATGATGAGGAAGTTGGTGGTCTCTGAAGTGCCTTTGAGCCCTTAGATTCTAGTGGGGCCGAATCGATGCCACTAGCAAAGAAATGTGAAGCAGCAGAATCGCACTTCTGGCAAAAGGAACATATGCCATGCTAAAATGCTCTTACAGGGCGTTTCTGCTAGCTTCTTGCTGTGTGTTCGGAATTCATTCTCGCTGCATTCCTGATTAAGGGGGGACAGATGGCCGAGGCTTTAAGTAATGTCTTCATTATCAGACCTCACAGCACTAATGGCTATTTACCGGAGCAAGGCCTTGCTCAAGTGAGTGGCAAATGAGTCCTTCTCTGGGAGCAGCCACTGCTAGGGCAGTATTTATCAGCCTTTCTGAGGATGTGTGCTGCTTATTTTCACTTCCGTTTTGAACTCGCATCTGCCCCCATTAGTACAGAAGGCTCAGCATACTCTCCTTTATTCCCATATGCATTCCCCACCGAAGAAACTTCCTTACAGCCTGTTTTCTCATTACCTCCTGAGCCGAAGAAGACTTCACCAAGCTTTGATGCTTATTTTACTTATTTCCACACTTGTTTGGAAAATGTGAAATAACATTAAGCCAAATGTGTTTTAAAACAAGTCTTGCACATTGCTCCTCTATTCAATCCCCATTCACCTCTGCTAGCCAGAGAAACTCTAACAGGCCTCATTGTAGCTATTCCTGAATAGATTTTATAGAATAAATTTTAGAAAGTTGTGTCATGCCTTGCTGAGCATAGCATCCTATCTATTTACTGTATCACAGAGCTCTGAAAGAGAATCACAGGTATAGGCCAGTATCAGCACTCTTAGACACACTGCCCTACCTTACATTGGCTTTCATCTTTTCCAAAGGACCCTTCTGGAAAACTAAAATCTGGAAAGTTCCTTATGCTCAGCACAATCCAGTTATACACACTGTAATCATCATAAATAGCAAGTATTTCTAGTTCATTGACAAATATTGACATAGCTCCTGTACCCAGCTGCACATATCCAATGGCAGGTGCTCAAATATCTTGAGATAACAATAGAATAAAGACATCCAGAAGTCTGGCAAGAGTTTATGTCTAGTACTGAGCTCCTGGAGTTGCTAGGGAAGGGGACTTTCTGTAGTGGGATTATGTTCAGTTACATTGTAAATAATTGTCCTTCCTACTGGTTTACTAAAGTGCTGATTGGCCAGAATGCAGTCAGGCAAAGCAGCATGGTTGTCTTCTTTTCTCTGTGTCTGCTGGCATTTTTCTCTGCTGGGGTCCCTGCTCCTGTTTCTGCCCTGCTCTTTGTGTTCCCAGAGTTTTCTTAGTCTGGTAGCCCTGCCCACACTTCCTGTCTGCCTTCTGCCAATCAGTTTTTTTATTAAACCAGTAGGTGAGACAATTATTTACAATGTAATAGAATATAATCCCACTACAATTTTCTTACACTGTTCTTTTGTTGAGTTTTATGCACCTCACTCTGGGTTTTAGAGATGGAGATCACAATGCTACTCTCCCATTTCAGTTGGTTGGTTCCATAATTCTATTTGCTTTACAGAACTGTCTTCTCCCCCTCAAAGCAAATTTGTACTTTTGCTGTCTTGTTCCTTCCAACTGTCTATGCAATATGAAGTATTCTAACACTAGCAAGCACTCAAAAACTACTGCAGCTTTTCCAAAAATCATAAACTGACATGCTGGGGTAAGCAAGCTGCTAAGGGTGATTTGGTGATTCTTGTAATGACAACACTGACCCATGGAATAATAGAGATGTAAGCCAATGCTCTTATTATTAGGTCCTGTTATGTTTGAGCTCATGTCCTTTGTCACATGAACTTCATCTGGACTATGAATTTAACAGTCACAGTGTTACTAAATTTTAAATTATTGAGAAATAGTTCAAAACTAACTAAACTTCTTTTGGTCAGAAACCTGCATAGTACTGAAAGGTACTATCTAGAACCTTTATCTAGTAGGTTAAAGTTCCCTAGTGGCAAAGACCTCAGAAAACTCAAACAAAGGGATTCTGAATAGATTAGGGGCCAATCCAGGAATACAATGAGAGGGAAGAAGAAGGAAACATAACTTACTAGAAGCCCAAAACTGTATTCTTATTCACTCTCAATATAGTTTCTAAGATGCCAATTTGTTTTGCTGGTAAAAGATCACATTCCTTATTTTATTTTAATTTGAAGGTACATACTTTATATTGGTATTTGGAGTGCTAACCACTGGACTTCATGAGACTTTTGCAGTTTTGTGTTTTGCTGCTGTTCCCAAATAGACCTTTTGAGAGTTCTAATAGCCACAGTTTTATCCCAGATTTTATAAGTACTGTTTCTTATAAACCCCAAGCAGTCATGAGCTGCTAAAAATAATTTGCTACACTGACTCTAATGTATCTAGATTATTAAACTCTAATTTATTTATTTATTAGACTCTAATAAATGCTAGATTATAGAGATTCTCACAAGACTACTTTGTGGCCCAGCCCATTATTTTATTCATAGACCACTAAATACACACATTGACCATAAGCAGAAACCAGACCAACAAATAACAGAGTAAGTCCCATAAAATGTCTAAAGGGGAAAGCAGAATTATGTAGCATCCCCCCTCAACCCATGTGACAAGAAAAACTTCTAATTTATGTCATTGTGCCTCCCCTTATGACACTTTCAGAATTAAATGTCTTTGTTTTCCAGGAACTTACATCTTCCATCCTCTGTACACGGTTCTCCAGTCCTATGATTTGACTATGTTTCTCTTCAAGTTTTTCTGAAAGTTGACTCAGATTTTCAGCACGTTGCTTTAATGTCTGCTCTTTTTCAAGGTTGTTGATCTGTGTTCAAATTTTTTTTAAGTTTGTTAGACTTTTGTTTTTATTACTTACCTAGAACAAAATATAGCATCTTGTACATCCAACTAAAAGTGTTTTCTTTCTTATCACAAAATGCCCTAAAATCAGGGTAATTACCCCCACTGTATCCCAAGGGTCCTTTATTAGATATGTAGCTGGGCTTAAAGTCAGTCACAGGAAAGAAGTTTTCTCATTAAGGAGGGAACTTCAGCTGACTCTTAACTGTAGTATACATGCATAATTGTACACATACATGAGACAGAGCTCAAAATGGCTCAGTAAAAAATGAGTGTGTGTCTGTCTTTGAAAATAACAGGTCACTCAGGTGAGGGTTGAGCCCAATATAAGAGCATATATACCTATCCCTGTAGGTAGCACTATTTACTCATCACCAGGCCACATAGGGCTGGGTGCGACTGACTTCTTCAGCTCATGAGCTGCAGCAAGAGATTGTTTTGCGGTTATATTCTTTACCTTGTAAATAATTGTCCCTCCTTCTGGTTTAATAAAACTCTAATTGGCTGGAAGGCAGACATGAAGTGTGGCCAGGGCTACCAGACTAAGAAAACTCCGGAAAGAAGAACAGCAGAGATGCCAGTCGATGCAGAGGAAACAAGGTCAGAAGACTGTTCTGAGAAAATGTACTAGGCCACTTGGATAATCATGGGTTAGTTAAAGACTTAAAAATTAGCTAGCAATATGCCTGAGCAATAGGCCAAAAAACATGAAATTAATATAAGCTTCTGTGTGTTTCTTTGGGACTTTGGGACTGCTGGTCCAGCTCAGGGCTGGGCAGAGAGCTAAGCAGCCTCAGGCAGGTTCAGATCTTGGGGCTAGTTTGGGCCAGAAACTAATTATTACAGGGGATAATACCTGAAGTAAACGTTTACTGTCCTCATGCCTTTTCTTCATGTCTTCAGAATGTGTTTGGTAGTTGTCAAATAATCTCTGGGCCACGTTTCTCAGAGTTGCAGCTCCTGCTTCTCGGGAGGCTTCCAGCTAGGAAAAATAAAAGTCAGTCTGCATATTTTGGCACTGCGAAATAAAAAACATTTAAAAGCAGAACAGTTTTATGGCTAATTAAAAGCAATTATGATTTGCAGCCATAAGATAATTTGTGGGAAGTTGCTGGTAGAAAGTGTCAAACATGGAAGTCTCTGGTACAGCACTGAACATGGTCATCTGCCATGGTGAAGCCAAACCTGAATGCTATGCCCATCAGTGTTTTGCAGTACACATAGGTGCAAGCCTCTTATCACCAGTGTTTATTACATACTAGCAAAGGCAGTCCTGTGGAAGAGAAATGGGACAAGATTGGAGTAGAAAGAGCAATGATGTGCAAGTGCCGATCTTTATAACCTAAGGAAATGATCACAGGTGGTTACAGAGATTGACATATTAATCATTGTGAGGCTACATATAAATAAACCCCAAAGGGGAGTTATAAAGCACCCAATAATTGCCTCAACAACAATTGATTAAATAAAGTGTGGAATCAGTATTTGGATTTGGGGTTATGTGTCTGTGTTCCTATGTGCACATATGTGTGTGGGTGAAGATGCACAGTTCATATATGCATAAGGAGATCAGAAATCAACCTTGGAAGTCATTCCTCGGGTAGGTGTCAATCTTGTCCCTTTTTTCCCCCAAGATGGAGATTCTTAGTATGTCCTGAAGCTCACATATTAGGCTAGGATATCTGGTCAGCAGCCCCAGGGATCCTCCTGCCTCTACTCCTGAGCAGGGGGATTGCAAACACACACCTCCATGTTTAGCTTTCTGTGTTGGTGCTAGGCTCTAATTCTGGCTCTCTTTCTTGTAGAGCAGGCAAGCACTTAGGTGACTAAGGTATCTCCCTAGCTCTGATACATATTAAAGATATAAAATTTTTAAAGAATGCATTATGATAAAAAGTAGTAAGCCTGAGATCTCTTAATAAATGTGTAATACAGAGTATAGTACTGTTAACTGTAGATATGATATCACACAGGAAACATTCACAGATCATTAAAAGATTTCTTTAATACTAAAGGTAGTCTCCAAAATAAAACAGTAACACTTAATTGTACAACATCCCAACATGTTGGCCATGTATTTGAGTACTGTGGGGTTCTGGGTATGAGTAGGTGTCTCACAGCTAGTATAGACTTATGAATGCTAACTGCTTATGAGCTACTAGAAATTGTACCTTAATTTTCAACACTTCATTCTCTCTGTTCATTTCTAGGAGCTGCTGATCTTTTCTTCTTATGTTTTCCATGAGCAAATCCAAACAGGTGGGGTCTGTTGTGGAAGCTGAACCATTCTGAATGTTTGAAAATTGCTGAAATGAACAAACACAAAAACTACATCAGGATCCGCAGGCAGCAGAAGGAGACTGTGTGCCACACTGGACATAGCTTGAGCATATGAGACCTCAAAGCCTGCCCTGACAGTGACACACTTCCTCCAACAAGGCTACCACTTTCCTCTATGATTATCATTCACTATATAAGCCAAAGAGGATTTAAACCAACAAAAATAACCCTTGGAATTTCAAATTTCGATGATTAATTCTAGACAAATGAACTAGCTTCCCTATCTGTTCCAATTTAAGAGTCTTGCAATAACAAACATCCTTTATGCCTTTTATTTTTTCAAATATATTAAATGTATTTAATAATATTTAGAGCCTTAAGTACATCATTAAAGGTATTATAATACCAAATAATAACCATGAAACTGGATTAATTAAAATTACACCTATAAATATGTTTTGGTTAAACAGAATCAGACCTGTTAACATTCAATGTTAATGTTGTTTGCTTGCCATCACTTCATATAAAATTTCTAATCAGAGTTGTCAAAGTGGAGCTCTACTACAATGTAATCCTGTGCTAAGTCAAGCTTCCTGAAAATACACCTGGAACACAAATCTACATAGCATCATGGGCATTGGGTGATTGGGAAACTACGGAACATCTCAGCCCACCAGTTTCACAAATGCAGAAATAGAAGAGTAGGGTCCACATTTCTGCAAGTTATGTGCAAGAGCTCATGACACAGTGTCTTCACCATCATCCCCACTGTTTGCTCTTTCACCTGATTTCATGGCAGAGAGACACTATCACGCAACTCCACACACTCTGTAGTTTTGATAACAGCATCTATTTGTTAAGTACCTATTCTGCACTATATCATCTCTTCAATGTTATATATACTTCTTGGCCTGGGTGCTGCAGATAGAAAAATCATTATGCTCTATAGAAATGAGGAAACTTAAAATTAGAATTTTATAAAGTGATCTAGTTTGGTATTTTGCTGCTGGGGGAGAAAGTCACTGTGATAAAAAGCAACTTGGAAGATGAAAGAAATTATCTCATGTTAACTTCCAAGTCCATCATCACTGAGGGAAGTCAATGAATGGTCCTGTGTGGAACTTTGAAATCATGGAGGAACACAGCATGCTGGCATAGTTAGTTTTACTATACAGCCCAGTACCACCTGCCCAGGAAATGGTTGCACCCTCCTTGGCCTGGGATTTTCTATATTAATTAACAACCAAGGCAAATCCACATAGGCAAATATTAAGAGGGCATTTCTTCAGTTGTGTTTCCTTTCTTACATGATTGTAGGCTGGGTCAAGTTGATAGGTAAAGCTAACTAGGACATCAAAGTTAACACCTACGTACATAACCTTGCAACCAAATCCAGAGATTAAGATTTCTCCATGGTCTTCACTACAATAAACTATGTATAGTCCAGAAATAAAAACCATGAACCAGGTGGTGGTGGTGCATATCTTGAATTCCAGCACTTGGGAGGCAAAGGCAAGTGGATCTCTGTGAGTTTGAGGCCAGCCTGGTCTACAGATGATGTTCCAGGATAACCAGGGCTACACAATGGAACTCTGTCTCTGTCTTCAAAAAACAAAACAAACAAACCAAAACCAAAACATACACAGTACATTCTCTGTCTTTTTTTTCTTTCTTATTTTTTGGGTGTGGACTAGACCCCAAAATAAAGGTGTCCACACCTTCTCTAACCATATATGAATATATACTAAAGAATAGTTGACAGACTCTTGTAGAAGGTAGATTATTGGCTGTGGTTGATAATTGCAAACAGTTAGATCAGTGCTCTCATAGGAGTCAGCTGGTGGTAAAATGCTGCAGACTGTAGCAGGAAATCAGTATGTGAATGATCGCATCATAGGACTGGAGACGAGTGGGGCGTGGTTAACTGGAAAGGATTCCGGAAGTAGACCTTTGAGGGAGAGGACCAGGACAGGAAGCTGTCATTCTCTCACGAGAGTTCCCGACCGGGTGTGCAGTTCGGCCCAGCTGCACGGGAGTTCGGACGTACAGTGTGGGGATGAGGAGTTTTTCTTAGAAAGGCTCTGGTGCGCTGCAACCTTATCCTTTCATTTTCTCTTAAAACCATCTCTGTTTTGTAAGTGATTTTCACAAAATAAACCCCATTTAAAACATATCTCACGGCGGGTTTTTACCGTGATAGCAGACACTTGAGTCAGGAGGTCTGGGTGGAGGCCTAGACAGAACAAATCTAATAAGCTTATAAAGATACTGCTGCCAAGCCAGCAGCCCATGCTTTACATGGTAGCAAGACCCTACATAATAGCAGCATCATGTTCTGTTCATTCATCAGAGCTACTCCTGGAAAGGTCAGAAAAAAAAATCCACTTCATTGTTTTCAGTGGTCATTGGCCAGTTCTCAGTTAAATGGCCCATGGATAACACTGGACAGTTACTCCTTTCACACACCCTCAGGGATTCCATCCTCTATGGCTTTTCCTCCTAATTCTGCACTATCCATTTCAACCTCTGTAATGATTCTTCTTCCAAAAAAAAGTTTGGGAAGTTCATCACAACGCCTTTAGGTCATCTGTCATCTCTAAGTATGGGAACTTGCTTTGCAATCCTCTCAACTTTCAAACTAATGCATTTTATTGTTTATTCTGCAGACAAAGTCTTGCTCTGTCAGTTAGGTGGGCTTGCTCTCTTGTTCTCCTGCTCAAGTTCCATGCTCAGGTCTAGTCTCCGTAGTTTACTAACCATAACACTGCAATTCTGTACATTGTAGCCTGTCTAATACAATCTAATCCATGTAATCCAGATTTGTACACTCAAATCTAGGATCAAATCTATCCACTAATAGAGTTCTAGAAGTTAACTCAACATGGCCAAAAATGATTTCTATCTTTTCTGTCATGCTTCAGTACTGTCTATTTTTGCCAACTTTGGAGCAATTAATTAAGAAAATCTTAGCCATGTTATATTAGAAGCTGAGGATGATGTAAGGAGACTGTATTTACAGCACATACTACCTTATCATGTGATGGTGTGACCATGGTAGTCAGTAACAATAATGAGATATATGCTCTTCGCACTATTGATATTTAATTTGGTACACTATTAGATGAAAGAGGTTTGTCGAAACTTAAGTACACAAAGATGCTACTGAAATTATAGAGGGGTGCTTAAGCTGATCAGCAAAGTCATATTCATACTGTTATTTGTTGTGTCTCACAGAGTATACTTGTAAGCTTATACCTTTGCCCTGAAAAGTGTTGAACCATCTATTATCCTTGGTCTGGTTTCTTCCCATATACTTTATAATTATTGTCTCCTTATAATATTCCAGCAAGTTCTGGCCATTTTGATTTGACTCTCCTAATGACATCCTGAGTTAACACATCATACATATAAACATTAACATCTTTAGATGCTGGACATGCATAAAATATTTTATCACTCAGTTTCAAAGAGTAATAGCAGGCAGAAAAGTTGACTGAATAGAAATCTATATGGCTTTATATAGTCAGAGGTATCTGTCCCAGCCTAGTTCTGAGGTCCGGACCTGCCTGCAGCTGATTAGCTCCAAATAATCACACAAAGGCTTATATTAATTACAAACTGTTTGGCCTATGGCTCAGGCTCATTACCAACTAGTTTTTACAACTTAACTCAACCCATTATTATGAATGTATGTATTGCCACATGGCTCCTTAGCTTTACCTCTATTTCTTTACATCTTGATTTCTCAGCAGCAGTTTGCAGAGTCTGCACGTTACTCCATCCTCCTTCCCATTTGTCTATTCCCAGATTTCCTGCCTGACTCTGAGCTGTCTTCCATAGGCCCAAACAAACTTTTACCAATTACCAATGGTAATTCACAGCATATAGAAAGATATCCCACATCACTTCCCCTTTCTGTCTAATCAAAAAAGGAAGGTTTCAATTTGAACATAGTAAAAGTACATATAACAAAACAGTAATCAAGCAAGAATTACAGTTACAATACCTAGTGTATTTGTATTTAGCAAAATTATAGAAAATATTCTATCTTCTATCTTATTCTTATGAGTCCAAGTATTATATCTAATTTACCTTTTATTATAACTAAGGAGAACTATAATTATAACTCTCTAATCTTCAACTCCATCAAAGACCACAGAAGAATATAATATTACCTGAGTAAGGAAGGGCACTATAAGCAACTTCCAAATTCTAAAAATAACAGAGACATCTGGCTACCTGGAAAGTCACTCAAAGTTTGCAACGTTGGAGCATCCATCTTCAGCCTACAGGCCTAGAGTCTCTATCATACCTTTCAGTGAAGCAGGAATTTTGACCCATTTTGGCAAGGTTTGTCAGTCACTTCCCCTTGTGTCCGGTAGAAGTTGGGCAGTTTTCTCTGTGAAGCAGGAGCCTGAAGAACCATTTCAGTTTGTTCAAGCAAAGTTTAGAAGTCACTTTTCTATGTGTCCCACATGGCCAGTTTATACAGCATACTGTCAAGAGTCAAGGCGAGAGAAATTTCCTGTCCAGTGGCTAACTTTTGCTACAAAAAAAAGTAAACTCCATATGGAATTTCTTTGATGCCCATTACCCTCTTGAAGTATATTTGTGATGCCAAGAGCAGACATGTCTCACTTTCCAGAAAAGTCTAAGTTTTAAAACTATTTTAAATACTATATTCTGTAGGTCTTTGAAGTGTTTGAAGATTACCTAACTAATTGAAATATATCTTTGTATACATAAATAACCTAACATGGCTATAAGTTTGCTTATCATACATGACTATTAATCTGTATTTCTTAACTATATATTACAAGAAATTGCATACACATAGTATCTTAAACATTTCACATTAGCTTCATGTTAATTTCTGAAAGAACACAAGTAATGAATCTTGATGTATTTATTACCTCTGCATCTAGTTTGCAATTTGCATTGCTGTGTCCTTCTTCATCTTTAAACATATGATTTCGGATCTTTTCCAGTGTAGTTCGAATCTGGAGACAAAAAAAAAAAAAATAGTCATGTTTTTTATAAGGCATTTCATTCCAAATGTATTTTTTTTTCTTTATACCAGCTACAGGGCACCTTATTTACATATATATTCTGATGTCCAATTTAAATATTAGCCTCCAACCTAAATCATATTTAGGTTAATTATATTTAGATTAATAAAAATAAGTGTTTGGATTTTATATCTTTTTCAGATAAACCTAAAATATAAGAAACTAAATTAATATTATATATACTACAAAATAATTTAGTAATTAGTCCTTAAAACCTGAATTTTGTTCACTTTTATCTATAATCTAGTTCTAATTAAGTGTTTAGTAATTTCTATAAGACAATTATTACTTAGTAATTACTTAAAAATAATTACTATATAGTACTACAAAATAATTACTACATAGTAATTACCACAAATAATTACTATTAAATAATTACTACAGAAACACCCCTTAGACATGATCATACAAATTTATGCATGAAATTTGAATTTCAGTCTTGCTGACCTGTGGAATTACTAGATAGTCCAAGATAATTTAATTAGCTGATGTTACAAACTATCAATGTCAGAACTTTTCTATTTATTATGATAGGCAGTGTATGTTAGTATCATTTCTTAGTTCTTTACATGGCAAATTTCTTTTAAGATTTAATGAAGCCACTAGCAGAGGAGTCACCTGCATTAGCTTGCTAGAGTTGTCCATAAGGAACAAGGTAAGGAGGTAGGGCTAGAATTAGCAGGAAACAAATGTCTACTAGGGAGCAAAGCACCACATTCAGGAAACCATCAGGAAAAGTTATGAAACATCCAGAAATCCAGCATCAATTTGTGGGGTGTGAGCTAAATGCTGATAAGTCTTCTGAACTGTCCTGGCCATCATTCAGTTCTACTGAGTGAAGAAAATCACTTTATTTCCCACGTAGGCAAGGGTTTATAATCTAAAGAAAAATGACTAGCCATGTTTAAATCTAAGCTATCAACCATCCTAAGACAAGGCAGGTTTGTTACTTTCTATGCATTGCATAGATGAGGAATCAAAGCCCATACTGATTCTAGTCATAAACTATCAGGTCAAAATGTCTCCTGCCCTCATACCTTTTTCACATACTCAGTTTCTTCAATAATGTGGGCTGATGAAGATCGGTACAAGACAGCATCGTCTTCTGTCTTTCTTCTTGGGGGAACCTCTGTGGTCACTGTTACAGTTGTCATTTTGAATTCTGGCTTTAGGAAAGCATCAATTAGCTCAGCAATGAAACATAAGTTTATCCCTAATCAAAGTTTTAGTATTAAATGTTTAGTCTCATCTTAGACTGCACAATCTCAAAATAGGGCCTGGTTTTATTCCCTTTATGTTATAGAATACTGTAAAGATTAACAAATTTCTGTGGAGCTAGAAACATAGTTACAATCTCTCTTTCTCTCTCTCTCTCTCTCTCTCTCTCTCTCTCTCTCTCTCTCTCATTCACTCTGTGTGTGTGTGTATGTGTGTGTGTGTGTGTGTGTGTGTGTCCTATAGAACCTCTATAAAGAGTATTTATCGAAAGACCATCTACTGGGGAAAAAATGGAAAAAATCCAAATGCACACAAATAGGACTGGTAAGTAGATTGCTGCTGTGGATTATTATTATGATTTATAACTCAGTTTAAAAACATAATACAGAATGAATAATAACTTCACACACACACACACACACACACACACACACACACACACACACACACATGAGCACAAACACACAAGAAGAGCAGACACAGTGACTGGGATTCCGATGGAGTAACTGTCCCATTTCTAGTGGACAGGCTATACTCTGCTGTAGTCTCTGGATACCACATCCTCCTCTGGAGAAGCTAGGGCTTCTTGGGTGATTCCGGCCAAGGACACAAAGTCCATAAAACTAAGTATGGCAGGTGATCAAATACTATTTGAGTAAAGTATGGCAGCCATTGTAAATGACTGTAATGACCTAGATAATATCAAATGCCCTAAATCTTTGAATGTATAACAGGTGAGAGTTTGCTATTGTCATGGTCTTCATTGCCCTCACCTGCTCTTACCCAGCAAGATGCTGAGCCAATCACTGGATGGAAATGGGACAAAGGCAGAAAAGAGAACCAGACAGAGCAATCACATGTCACATCATTAATACATTAACTTCTTTTCAGTAACTAAATAGTTAATAATGGAAAGTTTTTATGGTTTGTCAGCTAATAGGCTCAACAGAATAGTCAGACTTAGAAAAGGTAGCCCTGTTAACTGCTTACCAAAGGATGGATCACAAGTAATCTTCAAGCTCAGCTAAGAACACTGGGTAAAAAGTTTAATGAGGAACATTACAGCCTAGTGGGCTTTGATACCCAGGCATCCTTGTAACTAAGTTGCCCAGCCACAGATTTAGTCTTGAGGCTGGGAGATGGCTCAGTGCAATGAACACTGGCTGCTCTCGAAAAGGATCTAGATTGCTTTCCAGGACTCACATTAGCATCTCACAGTTACCTACAACTTCAGTTCTAGGTACTCTGACACCATCTTCTGGCCTTCATCTGCATTCGCGTGCTACACATACACACACATAAAACAAAATTTCTAATAAGCGTCCTAAGAGACATACAACCAACTATGTTTAAGGCAGGATTCAAACAAGCCAAATGAATCTTGTTTGAATCCTGCCTTAAACACAGGAGGCATATGTAGTTTTTGGTTTTATTTTTAGATTGACTGGAGAAAGCTGAAAGTGAAGAATTCTTGTCATCTACTGAGAAGTTGCTCATTTGGTAAAGTGTTTGACTTACAAACCTGAGGAGCTGAAATCAACCCCACTGAATCCATGGGGGAAAGCCCAGGCCCAGTAGCACTCGTGTATTTCAGAGCTAAGAAATTAGAAGGTCCCTGAAATTCACTGGCTAGCCAACCTATCCTATTTGACCAGTGTTGAGCCAAAGAAAAGGTCTGTCTTGATAAATAATTAAATAAATAAGGACAATGTCTGAGAAATTTCAGGAAGATTGTCTTCTGACCTCCACATGCATCAATACGTATGCACCTGCACAAACATGAACAGGCATATACATGTGTACACACACAGAAATACACACACACACACACTCACACACATGCATTCTCACACTCACACACATACATGCACACCACACACGAACTCTATGTTTCTATGCTTAAAGCAATTAAGACATCCTTTTAGAAAACTATCTGTTAATGACACTTGCTGAGATTTTTCTGGGTAAAATAAGAACAACAGGACCTGACCTGCTGTAGAGAAATAAACAGTAAAAATGAAGTTTAGATAAAGATGACATTTATGTCTTATTCAAAAGTTTGGCAAACTATAGGTGGCTTGAATCTGCAATGTTCTCCACAGGTTAGCATGTTTGAACACTTAGCTGATGGCACTGATTTGGAAGATTACAGAGTCTTACGATGACTTTTGGCTGGAGGAGATGGGTCACAGAAAGGCTATAGCCTTTCAGTACAATAACCAGGCCTTGCTTTCGATTCAGTGCTCAACCTCCTGGTCTGGCAAGGAGCTCTACCACAGGATCTCACCACAGAGCTACCCTTCCAAAACTGTGGGCCAAGATAAATCTACCCCCCTTTAAGCTGAACCTCAGTAATTTTGACACAGCAATTAGAAGACTAACCTATTTTTTTTTTAAAAAAAAAAAAAAAAGCTACAAAAAAAAATCTGTGTATAGAATCCAAGTGTAAAACTATTAAACCTTTCCTACTGGTTAAGAGGTTAAGACTGCCATAGTGATGTTAACTTACCCAAGATCACAGTAAAACTAAGAAAGACACAACTCAAACCCTGGTTCTTTTTATCCCAAGTGCAAGGGCATTTCCACCCCATTCAGACTGTCTTTACTAGAAAGACATAGCAAAATGCTTAAAATCGAGCAATGATCCACGCTGCTAAAAGACAGAGAGAATTTTTATATTGGCCTGCACCACATTGAAGGAAGACTGCCTCTAGGGAAGCCACAAAGCCCTGAGTTTATCCTTTAATCTTCAATGAAATTGACAGGGCATGCCAAGAATTTTCCATTTTATTGCAAATCCTCTCAGAAGGCAGCGATGGTTCTCTTTGTTTCAGCAGAACTCAATTTGGCAGCATCAACTCAGCAAGTGTGCTGTGTGAAATGACATGGAAGTATTCCCTTCTCTTGAGCCTCTGAAGTCCCTTCCAGGATTAGGGACTTGGTCCACAACAACATCTGAATGCTCAAAATAAATAAATAAATAAAACCCCTTAGAGACAATAAGCAATGTGTTCAGAAAGTTGAAGGTGGTCGACTGTAATTTTACCTTCTGTCCAGTCCTCCTCTGCTTGTACAGCTATAAACTAATATTATTCTTGTATTGTTTTAATGCTTTCAAATAATCCAAAAGAATACCATCCCATGAGATGTCAAAAGTATATGAAGTTGAAATCTGTAAGCTCCAAATTCAGAAAAACAGGTGTAGCTTGAATGGAAACACACTCACGCTGATGTTTTCGTGCACCTGTTCCTCTGGGTCGTAGTACTGTTTTGGGGTGACTATGAAAGCCTTGGACAGTGAGGTATAGCTGGCAGAAGTATGGGTGGATAGAGGTGGGCCTTTGAGGGTTATTAGGCCTTCTTTTCCTACTCCCTCACTGTTATCCCATCCACCATGTTGTCACGAGCCTCCACCATGTGCTTCTCCTGTTCTGCTTTCCTACCAGGATGTCCTGAAATCTCTTGGTGATGAGTCAACAAAGACCCTTCTGCCCTTCCATTGTCTATGGTCACAGCAATGCCAAAGTAACTAACAGGGTCCACACATGTTTCCTGTAACGCAGCTGTGGCTGTTGGCTAGCGTATGGTCCCTGATACTTAGGCCCCACAACAGCACAGGAGAGCATTTACAACAGAAGTAGCACACAATAAGGAAAACTAATAGTTACTATCTCTCCGTTTCCAGAAAGAAAAAAGTCTGCTGACAGCATGACAAGGAATAGAGAGTGTGGCCGGGGGCAATTTCGTTTCCTTTTTCATATGGCAAACACATTGTGCATGCATTCTACCTCAAAAATTGAATCTTTAGGGGAAAAAAAAGCCCCCTGCTCCCTTGGTCTTCCCTAATTTCACAGTCACAATGGGGCCATGTCATAGATGCTAAAAATAAATTTTCTTCTATGCCTTCCATTCCTAATAACAATGACATCTTCACCTTATTCCTGATAAATTATCCTCAATTACTTTCTCTCAAAAACACTATCCTCTCTACTTACTAGTTTTAAAAGTTAAATAAAATTTCAGCCTGAATTTATATATATAAAATAAGGGGGATAATCCTCAGAAGTGCAAAGTGAGTTGGTTTTATTGACTGGTTGCAAGAGGCACTCACTGAGCCAATAGACTCCCAACACCAATGTTACTGCACTCTTATTTTATATTCCTAATAACCTCAGAGGTATAGCCATCCATAACAGGGATAAAAGTTAGACCCCTGTGATTTGAAAGCATTACATTCAACAGTATTTATATAAAATTACATTCCATTTCTCTTTGGTTTTGAAAACTTTTGTGCCTACAATCTCTGAGTAGAATAAAGAAATCCAAGATAGGGGTGAATGTGGGGGGCGGGCAACACAGCAAAGTCCAACCAGCCATATGGCATTATCATCCTGGGGAAAATCCATGTTAGCATTTTATTTCAGCCAGAAGTAGATTAGACAGATAAAATTTTCAAAATAAAACACAATCAGTTAATTAAGCAAGGAAAGGCTTTATTTGTTTTATGCTAGGATGGATTGAAGACAGCTTCCATTGGGCACCATGCCAAGAGGAGGTATTTCCTAAATGAGGCCTTGTAAACAAGGCAGCAGAGGCGGGTGCTGGGCACACAGTGCTCAGGCCCCTCATCTTCAGCCAAAGTAGCCTTGCTTTGTCTTACTACACAACATATTCCCTGAAGCTTTTGGTGAATAAAAAGGGTTCTGTAGCTAAAAAGTTCAGAGAGAGCTATCCTAACTTCACAGTGCCTGAATACACCACCACCCAGTAGATAAGTATCATGGGTGCCTCCCTATCATTCAGAGCCTCATTTCCCTTTATGGTAAAATTCAGGTAACATTAACTATTAATAATAAAAACCAACAGGGGGTGTTTTGTGAGTTAATATTTGTCAAGCACTTAGCACATATAATACATAATAAATGATCTGCACATGTTTGTCAAGTGAGTAAATAAAATATGAGACAATTATCCATAATTATAGCTGAAAAGCAGTCAGAATGGTTCTGTTCCCATTAGGGAAAATTCAGGTAATATTGAAATAATCTGCACTCTGAGCTGAGCTACAAAGGGAAGCTTGCTTGGGGGTCATAGCAAATAATAGCAGGCCTTCCTTATTGCTAAAGCATCAATAGTTTGTCCACATATCCAAATGATGATGTCTGCATTGTTGTGTAGTCTATAAACTATTGTTAGGTACATCATCCTGGTCCAGTGGTGTGTTGGTACATTGTGTAAACCAACACACCACTGGACCAGGATGATGTACCTAAACCCACTTCACTGTATAAAGACTGGAGAAGAGCTGAGGGAGTATGGAATAAGCTCATAGGCTTTGATAATGATCTATCTTTGACCCCTCCAAATTTACAGGCTGAAGTCCCAGTCCCAGTATCTCAGAACATGACTTTGTTTAAAATGGAGTGATTGTATGCATTGTAAGATTAAGCAAAAAAATGATGTGACACAGTAGCAGCATCAACTTTTATTCCAATTGTAGACACCTTTATGTATAAGAGGGATCTGGAGATCGACTCACCAGAACAGGGCCATGTTAAGATGTAGACACACATGCAGTGATGCTTCTACCAACTAAGAAACATCCAGGATTTGCCTCAAGCCTCTGGCAGCCTTCAGGGAAGCCTGAAACACATTCTTTTCCATGTTCTCAAACAGATCTAACTTGCAAAAGCCTGAATCTCAGACTTCTAAACTTCAGAACTCCAAGGTGGAAAATTTCTGTTTAAGGCACGCAGCTGGTGGCTCTAGATGAGAGCTGCTGTAGGAACCTAACACAGGGCTTCTTGTAGTCAAGAAACTTGAATAAAGGCATCTCCATTCTTCCCCTGTTCATTCACCCTTCCTTGTAAAGATTTTCTGAACGTTGCTGTGGTAGGAGCTGTGTCTACAGGGTCAGCTTTTAAAGATTGCTAAAGAACGGAGTTTAGCAAGCAGGCAGAGAGAAATAAGTAAATATATGGGAGAGCAGTGTAAAGAATAAAGCGGATGGGGGGCGGGAGTGCTGCTCAGAAAAAAACATGAAAGAAGCCAACCCAGAGGGATCACACTGGAGAAAATTCTGCAACAGAGGAAAACTCGTGGCTAATTCCAGGCGAAGGACAAAGCAGATTTGCCTGAGCTGGTTCTGAGGGGACCATGGTAGACAGCACAGAGCAGCTGGCACCAACAACCCAGACATGATGTTCCCCCAGATTGATGGGATCACCAATTACATTAGGCTCTAGTCTTGAATGGAAAATCCCCTCACAAATCTACCAACTAAGAAGCAGGAAGTAGTGATGGCCGTTGGCCCCCAGGAGCTCCATCTGCCCTTCCTTAGTGGAATCTTGAAGAATTTGCCTCACAGGGCCCCTCCCACTTTCCAAACCTAGTTTGTCAGCCTTTCCACCAATTCTGTAAGAGATTACACATCTGTTAGCAGATTCTTATTGGCAAGGTCACGTGCTCAATTACAGTGCTGTGAAAGCAGGAGCCCCGACTGGTTTTGCCACACTTTCTGAGTTTTCAGGTTTCAGATTTTTGGCTCTGAGCTAACAACATTATTTGTTTTTGATCACTAGGATATATGTATGCTTTGATACAAGTTCAACTGTAAAATTAAGTCAGAAGAAAAGTCCTGCAGGATGAGCAGGTTTTAGGGGGAGAGATGCACAGCCCCAAGACTGGAAGAGAATGTTTATTCCTGGAATATTAAGTAGCACACCTGTTCTGTGACATTACACAGCACAACGGTGACATCCAGTGTCTTGCTGAAAGCCTCATGACAGACTTTACCTGAAATGAAGCACAGCAGCCCATAGGCATGCATATAACACAGAACCCAAGCTTGACTTCTAAGCATATCTCTGTGATACTCTTAGAGAAGGGTCAATTCTGTTCAATCATGCCTTTACTTTTCAGTGCACATGCACAAGTTTGTATTATGTCTAAGTCCTAGAAAAAAATTCCTACATATAAAATATAAGGCATTTCTTTGGAAGAAAAATATTACTGCAAATACAATACATAAAATAGTAATTGCTTGCCATCATGTTTACAGGCCCAGCTTAAGCCTTTCTGTCGCCCTGCCCCCTAAATTCTACATCTACTTCTGCTTTATCTGCAGTCTATTAGACTCCGCCCCCCACATAATTTGCTTCTTTTCCACACAAAAGGTTCATTTTGTAGTTTCCTGGCCTCCATTTGGGCTCCAGGTTAAATATACAAAACAAAACATTTGAAGTTAGAATCCACATGTGAGAGAAAATATAAAACTTGTTTTTCAGAAAGCAAAGCATGTCCAAGCTGCAAACCACAACCACTGAACAGCTGGGATCTGAAACACTTTCGACTGACTCCTTGGATCCCACTCCCCCTAGAGGAACACCTGACTCAGTCTTGATGTTGAAGGGAGAAAACTGGATCTGCCAGGAGTGGAGACTGAACTAAGCCATACTGGGACCTTGGGACCTCCTGCCCATGCTGGGGAGGTGATGGGGAGATGTGGAGAAGAGAGAGTGACCTGAGGGGGTGAGAAGGGGAAGTGATCTTGAATAAGGATATACACGGATAGAAAATGTGACCTTATTAATAATAAAAGATAAAAAAAAGAATAAAATTTTAAAAAACTTGTTTTTCTGAACCCCAGGTAACCTCATTCAAAAAAATTTTCTTCAGTTCCATACCTCAATTTACAAATTTCACTTTTCTTTGCAGCCGAGTAATATTGCATTAATGAATAAACCACTTTTTGATCCATCCATCTGCTGATGAACATCTATCTAGTGGGCTCCATTTTCTAGCTATTGCGAAAGCAACAGCAATGACCATGGGATGCATGCGTCTCTGTAGAGGATGACAAAGTCTCTGGGACATGCCTAAGGGTGGTCACCAGGTCACATGGCAGTGGTTCTAGTTTCTAGTTCTTGGTTTCTTTTGACACCTCCATACTGATAAGTGACTGCACCAGTTTATGGTCCTACCGACACCATATGAGCTTCCCTCTCCCCAAATCAACTCTAGCACTTGACGGCCATTCCAACTAGAGGAAAGGAAAATTCTAGAGCAGATTTATTTTTCATTTCCCTGATGGCTGAGGATATTGAGAACTCTTAGAGTTTCCTCGATATTTGCAATTTTTCCCTTGAGAAAATTTTGTTCAATTCCACAAACCATTCTCTCTCTCTCTCTCTCTCTCTCTCTCTCTCTCTCTCTCTCTCTCTCTCTCCTTTACATTCTGACAGCAGTTTCCCCTCTGCACCTCAAACCACTCCTCCTCATTTCCATTCAGTAAAGGGCAGGTCTCCCATGGATAGCCATAATTCATGGCATAGCAAGGTAAAGCAAGACTAAGCACCTCCCCTCATATAAGACATAGCCCATTTTTAAGTGGATTACTTTCTTAACGTTTAGTATGGGGAAAAGCAGGGAGAGGGAGGGCTAACCTGAAGGGAGGTGAGGTTGTGAAAAGCCACACAGAAGCTGCTATCTCACGCCCTATCATAAAAATACTAGTTGAAAGGACAGTAGAGGGCATGTGAATGGAAAGGTCAGAGGTGGTGGATACCAGGATCTAAAGGATGACACATGAACAGAAGCTGGAGAATAGAGGAAAGGCAGGAGCAGAGTGAAAGCTAACCAAAGTAAGAATGTGTGATAGCCTTGTACTTAGAAAACCAATTTCAAAACAGAACTTAAAAAATATAAGCCAAAAGGTTTCGAAAGGAATTAGTATTGGTGATGGAGGCACCAGGAGTCCTCAAAACGAGACACGCTATTGTCAATTCCTACTGTGCTTTGTAACGGATCGTAGCTGCATGGTAAGACCCCATTGCTGAACACAACACACACTTGACTTTGGAACACAGAGAAATCAATCTTAAACCAGCCAGGACATCCCTTCCCTCTTAGCTAGCTTTTATAGATCCAGAAGGTGCTATGTAGGCTACAGGAAAAGACAGCAATAATCAGGGCTGGATCATGCATAGTGTAATATCAACCTGCCAGGCAAAGAGCTCACTGGAGTAATAGTGGCATGGCTGTTATGGGACAAAGAACTGCTTCCTGAGGCCTGCTCCACAAAATGGAATTTCATGCCTTGTGCTGTAATCCTGGTCAAAAGCCCATGGCTGGAGTGGTCCTAGGCCCTGGGGTAGAAATTACTTTTGTTACTTTGCTAAGCAGACTTGTCAAATCTCTCTGAGTATTATCCTTATTATACCCATGGACCTAGGCTGCTATCAACCTGAGGCAGAGAAGCTTCTTTCTGAAGTGGGCAGTGGTCCATGGGTGCATCCTGAAGCATTCTGGGAATAAGGTGAGGCTTCATAGGCAGTCCTTAGACACTGAAGGTGTGCCCTTGAAGGGGAATGTGTGGCACCCAGCACCTTCCTCTTCCTCTGTTTTGCTACCTGGTTGTGAAGGATGTAGCTGTGATCTGCTGTATGCTTCAGCTCTGAGGTAGTGCCCTGTCACCATGTCATCAGTGACAGAGCTGACCAATCTAAGACAGAAACCTTCAAAACTGAAAACCAAAGCTTTCCAGACTAGATAGAGGTTGATGGCTTCTCAGGAGGCCATGGGTACAGAAAAGGCTGGCTATGAGAGGGATATGGAAAATGGGAGCCAAGCCATGACAGAACTGTTTCACTTTGTGATGTGATGTTTCTGTGACTGTAACCACTTTCCAAAGCTGACAACATTCTACCCTGGAAGGAATAGCTGTGATGGACAATATACCTCGAACATAATAATCTTCAGTGCACTAGAAAGAAAATGACAACTAAGATTTTAAAATTCAAGGATTTTTACTGGATTTATGGAAACAGTTAGTTGGACTTGCTCTTCTTCATTAGAATCATTGGTCACATTGGTTTCAGAGGGAGTTTACTGGGAATGATGTTTGTCTTAACCTGAATTCAATCTCCCAGAACCCATGTAAAAGAGAAGCTGGGCAGGGTGGTATGTACTTGTAGTGCCGGAACTGAGGAGGCCGAAGCAGGAAGATCCTTTGGGGTTGCTGGTCAGTCAGCTTAGCTTATAATTCCAGGACAAGGAGAAACCCTGTGTCAAAAGTTGTACATGCATAGGCCCCCACATGCATACTTGCACCTGTAACACATAAAGAAACACACACAGAAACATACACACACATTCTCTCTCACCCACACACACTCATACGCCCACAAACGCACTCTCATATACTCTCTCTCACACACACAGTCATACACCCACAAACACACACTCTCTCTCTCTCTCTCTCTCACACACACACACACACACACACACACACACACACACACACACTATTGATGATAAGGAAAATGTAAGTAGCAAAAAAATAAAATAAAATAATGTCAGAGTCACCGAGTGGGCCACTGTGCTGCTCACAGGTAAACTAGAACACAGATGGAGAGCTGATACTTTGTGGGCCATGAAAAAAACTAACCAATGTGATGACAGAGATGGGGAGAGCCTTCTAAGATTATCAGGACAATTAATCACTGATGTTCCTTAGACACCCCCTGGGCACACTGACCAGGGAAGCAGTTAGGGGATTTCCGCTCTTCCTCCTCTCCAAATGCAATTCCTCAGTCTCATCCCTAGCACTATAGCAGACTGCCTGCTGTGGCCTCCCCTTCTTGACACTTATCCCCAGAGGATCACACTTATCTTCTCCTACTGCCCTGCTCACCAACCCCATCCCTTTGTCTCAACTCCCACTGGCATTTCCTGGAACCCCACTGGTCACTCCAGCCAGGGAATAAGGTAGTCAGTTCCCTGACCACCCCATCTCATCTCTAGCTCTGTAACAGAGACCTGTGTGGTCTCTTCTCCCTCTCTGTCACCATTCCCAGGGGTTCACACTGATTCCAGAGGCACACTCTACTTTCTTCCCTCCAGAGGGTCCCCCTCAGCCCCCTTCTAACCCATCTCCATTCTTAAGTGTTAGTTCCCAATACCCAGAAACACATTCTATCCCAGACCTCCAGTAGCTACACTTGGTAGGCTCCTAGAAGCATTCCTACAGGCAACCCACAACTCCACACTCTCCTAAGAACAAGGCAAAAGAAAGGGAGGAACAAAATACCAACCTGACAAAGGTAAGACCAAGCATCAGCACCTAGAATTACAATCATCCTAACTCCAGATGCTTAGACACCAGCCTAAAAACACCAATGACAGCAAGAACAATAAGTTTCCACTGGAGGCCAGCAACCCTACTACACTATCCTGGTCAAAAATGCTCAGAGATCTCTTTATTAGAGGATGTGAAAGAGTATAAGAGCCAGAAGTGATGGAGGACATAAAAGAAACAAAGGCCTTCTAAACACAGTAAAATGACACACCTGCGAACTCAGAGATGCTGTGCAGCATGAACAGGTCCTGCGCTCATCTGAATTTGGTAAGCTGCTAAGAATAAAAGACATGGATGCTGGCTTCCATCCATAATCCAAAATCTATCTCTAGTTTTCTTCAGAGGATTCTTATGAGCAAACAAACCACTCTTAAGTCCCAGTAGATAAGCAACAGAAAACTAACTCAGTAGTATTTTTGGAGGTTTCTTTTCTCATCCTGTTTTGTCAGAGGTTTTTGGTTTATTTGTTTGTTTTGTGTTTTATGCTTACTGATCCTTTGCATATATATTATGATTTCCACTTCTATGTTTTTAGGGGATTCCTGTGTTTGTGAATGTGTGTGTCTCTGCGTTTATATGTGTGCCTTATGCTTTTTCTCCTGCTTCTTTTGCTTTTTTTTTCTTTTATTATTAATTTTTAGAGGTCTGTTGTTTTCTAAAGAGAAACAAAGGATGTATCTGGGAGGGAGGGGAGGAAAGAAGGAACTGAGAAGAGTAAGAGGAAAGGAAACTGCCATCAGAATATATTGCTTGAGAAATATCTATTTTCAATATAAGGAAGAAAGAAGTTAATAATGAACATCAGAGACTAACATAAAAGAGCAGGAAGAAATATGTAAGAAGTAGATGAATTTTTGTAACAAGATTTAAATTTGACTCATGAACCTTCAACTCCTCTTGCAACAACAAAATGAATGATTCTTCTGGATGGTTTTCTTGAGGCTCTTTACATGCAGATGACTGAAGCAGCCTATGATTGAAGATGACTAGGAAATCTGATCAGTGCCTGAAGCAGCCAAGATCTTCTTTTCAGCTTCCATTTCTGCCCCTTTCACAAGAAAGATGGCCAGCTTTTCTACATAGACCCTAGTGATAGTAGAAAGACACTAGAGAACAAATAGATGCCTGGTGTTGACAGTCTGGACATTCTCCTGTCAATGTAAACAACACAGAAAACTTGAGAAAAATAATTAGAAGGTGTTCACGTCTCAGTGTCTATAGAGCTCTTCTTCTAGGTGGAGCCACACAGCACAAGGGATACTTCCACACTAATTCCTGAAGTGCATGATGGGAAAGGATGAAGACTGAATCCTGGATAGGGAATAAACTACATAGGGGGCATTTGGAATGAGATTGCCACTGCAAAACTTCTTAAAAGCACCTGTTTTGTAACACTTTAAACCTTTACCAAGGTGGGTAAAACAACAAGTGTGACTGAGAGGGAACAGTCAGGGTATTTTGCAAAACCTTCATGAGTTCCTCTGACATTTCAAGCAGCAAAACTGAGCTGGATATGAGAATACATTCAACACTGGAAAACAGTATTATTTGATTCAGGTTATCTTTTCCTCAAATGTAGTGTTTTCAAAAAAATCTCTTGTGTTGTAAAAGATTTCTGGCCCCATTTGGGACAGGGGTTTGACTTGCCTATGGCAGCTTTCTCTTGCCCTGTAAATTGCCTAAGAAGAGGAGAAGGAGGAAAGGAGGAGGAGGAAGAGGAGGAGGAGGATATCTCATGCTATCTTACAGTTCATGTTTTCTACAGAGGGAAAGGGAGTGGTGACAGAAAGGTGCTCAGGAAGACATGGTCTTCTCTCTGGTTCTCAGAACCCAGGGATTCTTGCAAGAGTTTCAGTTAAAACAGAGACAAGTAATTAGCCTCAGGCATGATGTATCACCCACCTTGGAAGCCATCCACACAGCACACAGCAAGGTACATAGAACCTAGAAAGCAATCTGCTTCCTGAATCTTAACTAAGTTACCTGCCAGAATCATTGCTTTTGCAACATTGGGACAATCTTATTTGATTTCCTAGTTCATTTCACTTGGAAGATCCCACTGTTTTACAGGAATGGAATGACACATTTGTGATGTTGATACTAACAACTGGGTTGGGGATGCAGCTCAGGTCATACCTGTGCTTTCCAAGTCCATACTAAGTGCTGAGTTTGATCCTCAGCACAGCAGAAAATCACACTGAGTATTTTGACTTCACCTCCAACAAACTTGCTTTTAAGAAAACTGAATAAAAGCAAGAACAATTTAAATGTAGCTTATTTGCCTTCTATGGGGATTTATAATAATTGTTGCTATGCTTTTCTAATTTAATGGGAAAAATAACTATGTGGATAAGCTTCTCTTAAATTTAAATTATTTTACTCACATTTCCTTTCAGAGTCACTGCTAACTGAAGCATTTAATTTTGGGTTATCTTTCAAGAAACTAACATTTGACATTTTAGGCTTGATGGTTCCAAGTTAATGATATTAAACATAGAATTCACAATTCCTAGGTTCTTTCCAAATCTACAGGAATAGGACAGCACTGATCAAAATCTCACACAGTTCTTCTCTGAGCTGTAGATTTAGTTATAAGGAAAACTTTCAGGAAGACGTTTCTCTTTTCCATGTCAAAACTGACAGGTAGCTGTTAGTATATTCCCTGACATATGATCGTACAATACCCTAGAGGAGCCCAGTATTATATAACCAGATGGCTGTGCCTTTAACACGGAAGGAACGTGGTGCCAGGCAGGAACAAAGTACTTCCTAAAGCTGAATGTATACAAACAATTCATCTAACAGTTGTTTTCTAAACCCATGTAGAGGGCAGATTTTGTGCTTGGCAAAGTGTAAGTTTATTTGAACAGGTTATTTAATTAATCAAACACAAGATACTGTTTGGTGACTACAATTTGAATGAATCCACAAGTCGTTTATAGCACTTTTGTTGTTGTGGTTTGAAATGCTTTAGTCAATAAATTGTCACCTAAATTAGATGAAACTGTCTCAGTTCTAAATACATGATCCTACAACTTTAAACACTTTACAATTCTCTTCAACATTTTTCCCCTCTGTCAGCAATTTTCTGAAGTAAATATTCTTACAGCTTCAGCCAAATCTAGCTTACATTTTTAAGCATTTTGACCAAAATGTGGATTGCACCCCACAAGTCCACTGTTGGAGTGCGTTTGAAATAGCCAAGTTCAAAAATGAAATTATATGGATTTATTCAGTTTGTAGCCCCTATTAACAAGTCAGAGAATAGTGCCTGTATTTGTTTCAAAGTGTCTTTTCAGCTAGGATAGAGGTTTAATTTATTTTGAAAAAGAACAAATTAAGAATGTTACTGATCAAGTCTGCCTGGACCGGAGAACATCCAGAGTCTTTTCATTATTTCTGGAGTTGAGGAGTCCTACAGTATGCTTTTTCCTGACTGAGATAAAAATTCATGGTCTTTCTCCCTGCCCCCTCGATCCTTTCCCCTCCCCCCTCTCCCCCTGGAGAGACAGAGAGAGGACGGCAGCCCAGCCACAAATGAACAACAGTACCGATTGTGCCCAGGCACCTGACACGCAGGCCCAGCTCAAGTTTCTGGAAAACTGGTAGAGCTGAATATTTAATGGCACGGGGTCACATCAGGAAGCTAGATCACCTTTTGGCATTTTTAAGCTTTATGTTTGCCATTCCTATGCTTTATCTAATACAGCTAATCTTTATATAGCATAAAGGGAAGCGGCCAGAAAGCTCAATCCTTCCAATAAAACAACTGTGACATGTCAGTGGAACATCCTTATGGCCTGGGCTGAAGGCATGCTCTATGCTCTGAACTTTATATTCACTTTCTTTTTTTCCTTCTGAAGGAGGTTGCAAATTCACAACCATAACAATCCACTCTAGCACCCAAACTGCTCCTGTAGGTGATTTTGCTCCCTGGCAACACTGCCGAGTCCCGTCTAAAATCTAGACTGAACAGTAGAAAACTGTTCAGCTGTGGGTTGTCTCCTTGCTGCACCTGCAGCTTCGCAAGTCAGTCCACAAACAACTGATGTCTTTGCCCGTCTTTGCTGCGGAAAATCACGGAAGCAGAAACTGCAGCTCCAGAGATATCAGTGTTTCCTGCAAGACCATTGAAACCAGCAGCTCGACTGACTTCTCCGCAGTTCAGTCTGACTAAGGGAGTGAATGACAACAACCTAAATAAACAACCAGGTGTGTGCGCCCTGGGGTGGATTCTTTTGAAGGAGAAAGGCAACTTTCTCTCTTCCTTGTAACTTCTGAACCAGGGAATTGGTGTCCAGAACAGAGGTTCAAAGAAACGCCCTCTTCACCTTTCCAAGACCTTTCTGTTTTCCAGGAAACGTCCCAGGGCGCAAAGCTCCGCTGGTGATCTACTCCAAGGTCACCTGGAGTCCCTCCACCCCCATCCCACCCCCCACCCCCGCACCCTGCAACTGTCCTGCAGCCACAGTTGTAAGAGGCTCACCTACCTGGAAGGGTGCTCAGTGCACAGCTTCTCCTGCTGCAGCTCAGGAAGATCCAGGGAGTGAGCCCAGGGTTGGTCCCCAACTGAAGTAGTTTGGCTACTATGGGCAGCTAGTGCTCTGTTAGGTAGGGCGCCCAGTGCAAAGTCCGGTGCTGGGCGGGGCCCTTGGGAGGAGCCTCTGCTCTTCGATGCCTGGGAAATGCTCAATGAAGTAAAACTCTGACACCACCCTTAGGACCCAGGAGAGAGGTTCCAGAGGAGGAGCCCTCGCTGATGACTTTCTGTTTGCACTTTGTGTGTGTGTGTGTGTGTGTGTGTGTGTGTGTGTGTGTGTGTGTGTGCGCGTGCGCGTGCGCGTGCGCGTGCGCGTGCGTGTGCGTGTGTGTGTGTGTGTGTGTGTGTGTGTTAATAAAACTTTATTTGAGGATGATCTGAAACCTAACAGTTGGAAAACTAGGAGGAAAAGTTACTTTGACTCCTCAGCCAGTGCCCCCAAGGTCCACACTTTATAAGAGATGGGTTTGTCGAAACTGTGAAATTAACAATGTCCATATTGTTAACAAAGCCCAGACTTTCTTCAAATGTCACTAATTTTTAAGCTAATACCATTTATCCCCCACCTCCAGATCCCATTCGAGATGCTACGTGGAATTCCTGTAGGTCACCTCGATTCTGCTGGTCTGTGACAGTTTCTTAGTCCTTCCTTGTTGGGAAAAGATTTAGGGATTTAAAGTGTATCAGGAAGGTTTTGTAAGTATCCCACCTATCTGTCAAGTGTCTTCACTTGTGGTTATGTGTATACCAGGAAGAAAAGTACCCCTCTCATCCCACTCTCTCATGGTCAACATGATAACAACCATACCTCACTAGGAATGTTGACTTCAATTCCTTGATTAAAGTCAAGTCTAGGCAAGGTGTCTCTGCTGCATGTGTTACTATTTTTCTCTTCTCACACCATCTTTTTTGCATTTAGATCATTTCATTCATTTTGCTCCAAGTGAGAGGAAGATTGAACTCTACTTTCTGTAGTATCCAGACATTATTATTTAAGGCTTTTCTCTTATCTTTCATGTATATGTACAATTGGTTACATCATTATGAACCTATATATTTATTAGTGGGGAATTATTTCAGTTATTTTTCATGGTCCTTTGAAAGTTCATAAATATTTAGGCCTTTGAGGAAAAACAAAAACAACATAAGATAAACCATCTTTCTTCACTTTTGTCACATTTAACAGGACATGAAAATCTGCTGCCTAATCCCTCAACTTTTCAACATTATCCTTTGAACCCAACAAATCCAACACATTGGTATTTTCTTAACATTGGAGAAAGTGAAAGCTGATAGCTTTTCTTTTCAGAATTTGATTTTTTAAAAATAAAGTCCAAACCCAGTTATTTTCAATAGTCAGGCACCCTTATAAAATTAATGAACACCAGTGAGATGATTCAGAGAAGAGAAGTACCTGTGTATAGTTCTTTCCACCTAAATTCAGCCCCCAGATCTCACAAGAAGAGAAATGACACCCAGTAACTATTTTCTGACATGCTCAGTACACATACATTTACAGACATACATGCACACACACTGAATTAACCAATTCATTAACTTTAAAATAAAATAAACTAATGAAACTATCTTAGCCAAGAAAGAGCAAGAGATTTTTGAAAAAGTAACAATGATATTCTTAAGGGGATTGCTCTCAGGTGATTTTCTGTTCACTAATCCATGTGCTTCTTTTAAACTCATACATGTGTGCTTGCAGAAAAATTATGACCCAAAGATAGCCACGGATGTTTATTCCTGTCTTAAACACAGAAGAGATGCTACCAACCATTTGTTATTTTGCTTTGATTTGTTCATGTTTGCTTTTGCCAACGTGTTCCTTAAACATCATACTTCCTTCCCTGAGCTTGGGTTTCCCTCCTGCTGACTAGGTTTCCTCCACATCTCTCTTTAGCCAGAATCCTCCTCAGAACAGTGACTCCATTCCTCCACTCACCCAGGGGGTGGCATGTAAACATAATGAACAACCCACAGAGGTATCCTACGTTACTAATGTTTTTTGACTTTATATTTAATTATTATCAGGTTTGCTAACAGAATAAATGCTTATCTCCTCCAGCCCCATTGAATGGTCATTTAAAAATGAGATCTTTCATGGCTGATGAGATGGCTCAGTGATTAAGAGCACACTATTTGCTTTTCCATAGGACCTGAGTTCAATTTCTAATACCCACATGGCAGCTCATAACTGTCTGTAGTTGTGACACCCTCACACAGACATGCAGGCAGACAAAACATCAATGCATGTAAAATAAAAACAAATAAGGTAAAAACATAAGATCTTTCTCAAGCAATTAGGTCTCGGTGCCCTGTGAGTTTAGTATCCTTAGAAAAAAGAGGAGAAAAAAATCTGATATTTGAGACCATAATAAGGAGGACACAAGGAGAAAGAATCTCACACATCACATCTATGTGTGCTGTGATCTTGAACTTCACAGTCTCTAAAATGTGAGAAATGAAATGATTATTTAGCCAGTTAAATATAAACCTATGACCTTTTCTTATCACAGTCAGAACTGATTAAGATGCTGTCCCTGAAGAAATTTGCAAAATCAGACAGAAAAGTAAGATTCTGTGTACTTTCCTAAATCCCCATTTTTCTGGATGTACAGCCTAGGAGCTAACAATTAGACCCGTTCATCTGGTAATAATTACATTAGCTCCAGGTAAAATGGAGTGGGATAATAGGAAGAAGGACTTGGAAATGTTTAGTTTATTCACATTTTTTGTGTTATCTTTTGTGCTATCTCTGTGAAGAAAAGATGGAAAAAAGTCACTGCAGGAACTGAAACCCTCATCACTGTTATAAGCTCATGGGCAACACATGGAGCAAGTATTTAGAAACAGTAAGTGTTTCTATGTGTATATACAAGTCTGTGTGAACAGGTAAGTCTTTTGTATGACTCCATTCACCTCTCAGATGCAGAAATCATGACATACCCAAGAGTGATATTTGACATTTGTACCTACTGGTTAAGCCATCAAAAGATCCTAACCACATTCAACACTGGTATGTCCACCAGCTGAATGTGAGCTCTAGACATCAGTATTTCCTTCATTCTTAGCAGAATTAGATGTGCAAGGCTAGGGATGCGTGCCATGTATGTACAAGGCATATATTTGATTCCCACAAAAACAAATGAACCATTACAACAATGTCATACAAACACAAATGTGATATCCTACCAGAAAATGTCATTGCGAAACACTTTGCTGTAAATAGTGTTTGAATTTAGTACCTTCTGATTTCTATGGGATTTCTTATGCTAATGAGCTTGACTTTCACCTATCTTGGCCATAGATACAGTTCTAAATGTCACTTCCCTTTACACTGTGAGCCTTCCCTGTGTTAAAGGTTCTACAAGACTGACTGACTAGTGAGAATCTGTGTGTTTATTGAAAGAGGGATCATCAAAATCACAGAGTCAAATTACCTGAGCCTGTCTTTATTCTTCTTAATAATCCTTCCTTGCTCACCTCTGTGACCCAGCATCCCTCCTTGTATTAGTAGGTAAATCTCTTTAAAAACTGCTAACAACCTTCTAGCTTCCACCAATCCACAGGTTAAGATTGTTGTAAGGTAACCTCTGAGGTCTGTAACAGAGACTTTCCTGCTTTGTTGTAACCTGCTTGCCTGATGTTTTTATCAACGTATTTAAAATATTTTATCTTTAAGAAAATAAATTATGTCTATGGGCAGAGGCCAGAAGAGGGCATTAGATTTCCCTGGAGCAAAAAGATACAGGCCATAAGCCTTCTGGGGAATGTGCTGGAATCCAAACCCTTGGTCCTCTAAAGGAGCAGAATGTGCTCTTAACTGATGAACCATCTCTCCAGCCCCACCATTTGTATTTTAAAATTTGCTCAATTACTATAAAAACTTGATAAAATCATTACCCCATTAAAACACAGACTTTAGAGGAGCCTAGATGTGTGTTCCTGAGTTACAGTAACTAGTGTGACTGTCAAATAAAGTTACTGATTATTCCCTTTGAGGTGAGAGTTCTGTTTTGGAACTGACAACTGAAATGCCAACTTTGAATACTTTTTCCAGAGATTGTCTGGAGGAGGGATGCCAAATTCAGAATAAGGCTACAGGAAGGTGTGTTAAATAAAGTTTCCTAGCTATACTTAGAACTTATAACTGAAGATCTTTATCACATTTGGCCACATTCTCTCCTTTTGCCTTTTCTACCTCAAAGGATTTCAATAGCAGTACAGCAGCACATGTATTCTTTACTTCTGCTGAAATAGAATAGATCCTTACAGATTCTGGAACTGAACTTTCTTTTGGTTTTGGTTTTGGTTTTGTTTTGGCTCGTATGTAGACATGTTCACATGTATGGACACATGTGCGTTTGTGAGTGCACATAATGTAAGTGTTCCTGTGACAGCTACTTGCCATTTATAGAGGGCGTGCCGTCAGGCTTGGCTACATAGATTTATGCCCATCTTCTCTAATAAATAAATAAATTAATTAATTAATTAATAAGACACATTGCAGCCCACTCTCACTCTCTCCCCCTTCTCTTCTCTCCCTCTCTGTCTTTCTCTCTCCTGTTCTTCTCCAGGTACTCGCCTCTCAGTAACTCTCTAAAATAAACTCTCGTGTGGCACCTGGCAGTGAGTGTGTGTTTCTCTCCCCACAAACAAAAAAGTAACACATACATTCATGTGCTGCTCATAAAAGGGCACGAAATTGATACCATCTTTCTAGACCTCTCCCTCCTTTACTGAGGCAGTCTCTCAGCTGAAATCAGGGTACATACATCTACTACCTAACATGCCCTGTGCCCTGGGGATTCTGTCTGTTACCAGTGAGTGCTAGGATTACGGGTGCTCACCACACTAGCCTTGCTTTATGTGGATTCTGGGCTTAAAACTCTGGTTCTCATGCTTTCACATCAATTGCCTTCTGCACTGAGCCCTTTTCTGGGTCTGACCCAAACTTTCTTTATCTGCCTTTTAAAACTGCCCTCATTTCAAAGATGCCAATAGTGTATTCTGAAACCAAACAAATGAGTGAGTGTGTCTTGCAAAGACAGTCAAGTTACTCCAACAGCAAGTTACTCCATGTTTCAATATGGTGATAAAAAAAGACAGTCATCAATCAAAACCTTTTTAAATACATTGCTGGAAACATTGGGTTACTAGGCTACAGCAAATCAGAAACATCAGGCATTAACCAAAGACATTCTTACCTCTATATTTGAGGAAAACATGGATCTATTTGTGCATTCTGAAAGTGAATATGTAAACACAGTATTCTCAAGAACATTAGGTCAAATTCCACAGAGAGACTAAGATAATTCAAGATAACTTGTGTAAAGAACCTGTAACATTCCAACTCACCTCAGTCACCAATGTTTAGTCAAAAAATCGGCTGTGTCATATGTTTAAGTTAGGTGTAGCTTTTGTTCTTGAGGACTTCAGTTCATATCATAAATTAAATGACACTGACATGAGTGTATAATACCCTGTCTCTCTAAGACTTAGTAACTAGGTGGTGGTACCCTCTGTTAGAAAAGTCAATAGGGACAATGGTCCTCAGAATAGAAACTCCAGCTGGAAAACACCATGACTCATGCCAAGCACAAAGCAAATAACCAAGGAGTGAGGCCAAAGAGCTTGCCCTTGGGCTGGACAGGAGTCTGTGGCACATACAGCTCATACCCATTTCTTCTCCTTCCTTCACCAAAGGAAGATTCTGTGATGGCTTTGCCTCCAAAGAAAAGGAGACAGCCATAACCTGTACCAACACTCCTTTGCATAGTCCTGACTAGTTTCTGCACCTCAAAGGGTCAGTGTCTTATTCCTACAGTTCTCAGTGAAAACTGTGTCAGCCCCCATCACACTATTTCTTGAAAATGTATGGTTATTCTTGAAGCTAGTTGAAACTTAAAATTTCCCCTGCCAGTAAGTAGGTCATGCCTTATCAAATTCTTTGTGCTTTGCTTATACAAATTCTAGAAATCAAACAAAAGTCTTTACCTCAGCTAATGGAGAAAGGCACCTGTGTTTCCAGGAAAAGATAGCTGAAGTTTGGGACATGCTTTATACCCTGGAATGTTATCTTTGTTAGTATTTTATTGCTGTGAAGAGATATCATGACCTAGGGAACTTATAAAACAAGGTGTTCAGTTAGAGACTTGCTTAGAGATTCAGAGTCCATTATCATCATGGTGGAGAGAGTAGCCGCTGGCAGGCAGACATGATGCTAGAGCAGTATCAGAGAGCTCTACCTCCTGATCAGCATGCAATAGGCAGAGAGACACTGGTCCTGGCATGGACTTTTGACATTTCAAAACCTATTCCAAGTATTACAGTTCCTCCAAGGCCACACCTCCTAATTCTACAAGGTATTCAAATATTCAAGCTTATGGGGCCATTCTTATTCAAACTACCACAGATGTTAATGCAGACCTCAATTTCAGAGTCTAATACAAGAATGAATGGCCACTTTTGTTCTTGGCAATCTTCTGGGCTGTGATTATGATTTTGCAGCCATTGCTCTATGAGAAATTTGAATTGCTCATTCTGTAGCAGAATGTGCCAGGCACAGTGACTCTCTACCAACTACATCTCTGAACAACCCCCTGGTCAGGGACACCTAAGAGAGCTGTGTCTGAATTAATGCCCTGTGATTTAGCCCTCCACAGTTGGCCAAGGCAGAGATTAAAAATGGATTTTATCAGCTGTGTTCTGTTGCTTGGAGCTGGGAGTCATGATCAGACTACAGAGAATACAACCAGCACACTAAAAGAAGCAAAATGAAATGCCAGGCCAATGGCTTTCATACTCCATAACATGATATTATGAAACCTGGTCCATAGAAAAAGAAAGCTACTTCCCAACCAAGTTATATTTACTCCAGAACTACTAATGAAGAAAATATTTGATTATTTCAAAAATGTGAGGAAAGTAGTTATTAAAATGATTATTTACTCTAGACTGCAGGGTTCATTCTCCCTCTCTGTCTCCATTTCCTGGGGACTACAGGGATCCTCCCACGAAGCTGCTTTCCTCCCCCATGCCATCCCTTTGTGTCAGCCACCAACACCTGGAGGCACTCTCTACCTGGGAACCTCTAGCCATGCTGACACCCAGGAACCCACTAGCCATGCTGGCCAAGGAATCAGGTAGTTCTTCCTTTCTTTCTTTCCTCCACTGCCAATTTTTCAGTCTTATCTCTGGCCCTGCATCAGACCACTTGGCAGGAACAGTTCTCCCTCCCTCCCTCCACTTCTTAGGGACAGATACAGCTGTCCTTCTTTTTGTGAACCCTCTCAGCCACACAAGCGCACACCCCAGACTATCCCCATTCTTTCCTGTCAGACCCTAGTACCAAGAAACACACTCTGCCCTGGATGCCCAGTGGCCAGTAGGAATTCAGAAGAACTCTCTACCAGGCAACCCACATCTACCACACTCTCCTAAGATGCAGAGACAGCAATAGAAAACAAGCAATGGACCCACCCAACAAAGACAAGACTAGAAATTACAATAATCCTGAATTCAGATATCTAGACACTAGTGCAAAAACACAATAACATCCAGTACAAAGCATCTCCACCAGAACCCAGAAAGCTTACCATGAAATAAAGCTACATATCAACAACAACAGAAACAACAAAAAGCTTACAAACTCATAGAACCTGAAGAACTTACTATGAGATGAAATATGAAGCAAGATAGAAATAAGAAAATTAAAAATAATTTAGAATTGAATAAAAATGAAACTACAACATTCCCAAAGCTGTGGGACACAATGAAGGCAGTTCTAAGAGAGAAGCAAGGTGATATCAGTAAGTGCCTACATTAAAAAAATGGACAGACTTATATTTTTAACTTAATAGCACATCTGAAAGTTTGGGGTAGGGGGGAGGAGAAATAATGCCCATAAGAAGTAGATAGTAAGAAATTATCAAACTCAGGAGTGAAATTAATAAAATGGAAACAAACAAAAAGAACTACAAAAAAATAAATGCAGTGAGTTCATTCATTAAGGTTATCCATAAGAATGGCAAATCATTAGTAAAATTAATTTAAAAATGAAGAGAGAAATTCAATAAAATAAAATTAGAGGTAAAGGGGGGATGTAACAGACTTCAAGGAAATTCAAAGAAGCCTAAGGACATACTTTAAAAATTGTACTCTATTAGAGTGGAAAACTTAAGAGAAATACATATATTTTTATATATACTACCTGCCAAAATTAAATTCAGATCAGATAATAAATTTAAACAAATCTATAATATCTAGTAAAATAGAAGTAATAATTAAAAGTCTACTAACTACAACAAAATCCCAGAGTAAGGTGGATTTGGTTCAGAATTCTACCAGACTTTCAAAAAAGAATCAACACCAATACTCCTCAAATTACTCCACAAAATAGAAAAGAAACATTGGTCAATTTTTCAAAGGAGGCCACAATTACCCTGCTACCTAAACCACATAAAGACCCAACAAAGAAAGAAAGTTACAGACTAATTTGTTTCATCAACATAGCTAGAACAATTCAATAAAATAATTGAAAACTGAATCCAAGAAAACATCAAGAAGATCATCCATCATGATCAAAGGAGCTTCATCCCTATCAAAAGTCCAATTTAATTCTTCACAGAACTTGAAAGGAAAATTTTGAGGCTCATAGTAACACAATAAATTAGTATAGCAAAAACAAATCTGAATAATAAAAGAACTGTAGGAGGTGTTACCATCTCCAATTTCAAATTGTACTACAAAATTATAGTAATAAAAACAGTATGGGATTCACACAAAAACAGACATGTTGATCAATATATATTAAAATTAAAGACTTATAAACAAGTCCACATTTCCACAGACACCTGATTTTTGATTTTAAAAAACCTAGAAATACACTCTGGAAAAAAGACAATATCTTTTTTATTGGACTGGTCACACTGGACGGCTCCATGTAGAAGAGTACAAATAGATTCATCCTTATCATGCTGTACAAAACTTAAATCCAAATGGATTATGGCCACATACATTGACTTCAATAGAAGAGAAAGTGGGGACTCATTGGCACAAAAAAGAAAAAAACTTTCTGAACAGAACATTTCATTTGTGTAGGCAGTAAGATCAACAATTAATAAATGGAACCTTGTGAAACCAATAAGTTTCTGCATGGCAAAATACACTGTCATTAGGACAAAATCGCAGCTTAAAGAATAGGAAAAGAAATTTACCAACCCATATGATAGAGGGCTAATATCCAAAATATATACAGAACTCAAAAGCTTGACATAAAAAAAAAAAAACAGGGAATTTTTAAAATGGAGTACAGGTCTAAACAGGTAATACTTAATATATGAAACACAAATAGCTAAAACATACACACACTTAAGAAATGTTGATCATCATTAGTCATTGCGAAAATAGAGATCAAAACCAGTTTGAGATTTTATCTTTCACCAGTCAGAATGAACAAGATCAGTAAAAACAAGTGACAGCTTATGCTGGCAAGGAAATGGAGTGAAGCGAACACTCATCCATTGCTGGTAGATGTGCTCACTTGTACAGCCTCTATGGAAGTCAGTGTGGTGGTTCCTCAGGAAGCTGAGAACCAATCTCCTTTAAGATCCAGCTCTACCACTCTTGAGTATATACCTAAAGGACTGTTGTAGTGGGATTGTGTTCTGATCTATTGTAAATAATTGTCCCACCTACTAGTTTAATAAAATTTACTGATTTGCCAAAGGCAAACAGAAAGTGTGGGCAGAGCTATCAGACTAAGAAAACTCTGAGAACAGGCAGAGCAGAGCAGAGATGCCAGATAATCTGCAGTGAGGAGAGACGCCATAGAGATGTGACAAACACATGATGATAAGACAGCAGCAGACACAGAGGAAAGAAGCTGAAATGCTGCTCTGAGAAAAGGTATTGAGGTGCATGACTGAACAAGAAATGAAAGATCGGTTAGTTTAAGGGTAAAGAGTTAGCTAGCTATATGCCTGGGCCATAGGTTGATCAGCATAAAATAACATAAATGTCTGTGTGACTCTGTGGGATGGCATGTGTCTCTGTGGGATTTGGGACTGCCAATCAATGGGTCAGAACCTCAGGACAAGACCCAAAAGTCCAGACCAGAAACCAATTACTATATTGTGTTACAGAGATACTTGCTTATCCAATAGTTAGAAACTGAAAGGAGCCTGTCTTAGGTTGGCTTGTCTAAAAAACTATTCTAAATCATTGACTACCAGCCCTCACAGAACATTTATTCCTGGAGAGCTGCCTAGGTGAAGAGAATTAGACAGTAGCCTTATGAATTTCAGAGAACCAAGCATGCATAACCACCTGTGCAGGGCTATGAGCAGAATGTCCAAGAGCCCTTAAAACTCATAGACTAACCTTAGCCATTCCTGCTGCTCTAGGATGTGCTACAGGGGACAATTAAAGAGGAGAAAGATTAGAAGCACCATCTAACCAATCAAAACATAAGTGAGAATCTAAGAAAGATTAAACAGCCTTTTCATATTCTGCCAAACCTTTTTAAAAAATTAACAAGTCAAAGGCTATAAACTCTGCTCTTGTCTGATTTAATTGGAAATTTTCATGTGTTAGCTGTAATGAATAATATAGAAACTTAACTGACCAAGGGTCCTTAATATATTTAGATAGCTCCCAGAGTGCTAAAACTAACATTTCTCATCTCAAAAGGCATCATACAAAATGAGGAAAAGCAAAGGTCCACAAATCTTCAGCTTTTAGGGGGCAATGAGAGAAAGAAAGGGCAGTATATATATATATATATATTACCGATTCTAGGTTATTTCCTCCTGGGTGGAAGCATTCTGATCTGTGTCTGGGCACACATCTCTTGCTGTGACCCATATTGGTGCACTCTGAGAAAAAAACACAAGCACACCGTCTCCCACAGGTCAGGGTGCAATGAGTGCCCCGGGCACAACTGAGATGTGGTGCTGGAGGAGAGATCACTACTGAGCTGGTGAGGAGAATGAACACTTTGCATCTGTCTCATATGTATAACAAAAATCCAAATGGATACACTATAATTACATCCTTATGTTTAAGATTATGAGGATAATGTAGCTTTGAACATAAAAGTCTAGTGAATTTGCCACTTATCCTGATCCAGGGCAGTTACTATGAGACTAGTCAACTTCACTAAAATCCAGTGGCTACAACCAGCTTTTTACATCTATTAAATTGAGACAGAAAACGAAAGTTTAAGCTAGTTTCTTAAAGTTGTTTCAGGTAGAACTCCTTTCTAGAGAGTTCTGAAGACATAAAGGATACAAAATAGTATAAACTGTATGAGCTAAACTGTAGCAAAAATATTGTTGAATTTGATAAAAATAGTAGCCTGAAATGTTCTATTAACAAGCAAATTCTACTACCTATAAGATGCTATAAGTTACTCATACAACACATAAAACAAAGATTTACCAAGTACCTTCTGCCTATAATGACAGGGCAACGGTCTATCACTTGATGTTTGTACTTAGTTAACATTTAAACAAGAGCCCTCAGGGAAGGGATGAAGCCTTCTTTTAGGTTAAGAAACATATATAAAATAGTATTGTCTGGCTCAAAATTATAATAATTACTTCTTTTTCCTATGGTCCAGAAATGATCAAAGGCAGAGGAGTTATACCAGACAGTCATGTGGACTGCTGGTCTAAAGTCAAGGCAATTTAGTTGATTTGATTCTTAGGTGCTGGTAGTTGTCAGTACGTAGCTGTAAACAGAAGACGGAAGCAATAGTGCAGAGGATGCTGAGTTACACTTACAGTCTCGATAGGGCCAACTCATACTGTGCCTACTGTGGCCTCACCTACTCGGGAGGCTGAGACAGGAGGATCGCTTGAGGACAAAAATCTTCTTATGTCCACACCAATGACACCTAATAGCACTCTGCTATATTCATAGATCGATGTCTTGCACAGCCATCGTCAGAGAAGTTCCTTCCTGCAGCAGATTGGAACAAATGCAAAGACCAACAGCTAGATAATGAGCAGAAAGTGAGAAACCTTAGGTCATTCAATACTAAATGGGATTTCTTTATCAAATTCCTCCCTCAGGGCTCAGGGACTCTGCAGAAAGAAAAAAATGTGGAAAGACAGTTAAGAGACAATGAAGCTACCAGACACCAAGGAAGCAAGGCCTTGTAGATAGCAGGACTGAGGCAAATAGGAACACAGAGACTATGGCAGCAAGCATAGTTTGATGGAGTCTCATTACTGAGAGGGGAAGTAGACTGACACCACACCTCTAACCGAGAAGCTATCTCCAACTGACAACTGCTCACTGAGGAAAAATTAGTTTTCTCATATGGAATCTCACTTGGCATACAAACCACACTGAAGGGCAGGCCCCATGCCTAGCACTAGATGGCCAACACGAAATGAGCTTGCTGGTATTTCTTTTGTCTCATAATCTTTGTCTGGAGCTGTTTCTTTAACCTTACAGGCCTTTTGCTTGTATTTTACGGTTTCCAGTTTTGTTTTTATGGGTTTTCTGTGAGTCTCTGTGTCTGTTGTTTTTCTGGTGGTTTTGCTTTGGCCCTTTTTTTTTTCCCCTGTTTGTTTGTTTTGTCCTACTCCAGTCTGTTTTTATTTTATTTTATCTTATTTGGTTATTAGTTCAAGTCCTTGTTTTCTAATGCAAGAGTTGTAAACAGAGAGACAGAGGCAAAGAAATAGTAAAGATCCGGGAGCAGTTGGAGGAGGAGAACAGTAATCAGAATATATTGTACAAAATTATTTAAAATGAAAGATAGAGAACAAAATGTAGTGAAATGCAATTCATAGGAAAGTCTGTATTCTAAAGAACTTAGGTGTCATTACTGGTATTTGTTCATACTTTGGGAAGGCATGATAGAAGCTAAAAGCTAAAAAAAAAAAAAAAATAGGAAAAGTATCTTTAATGTGTTATGTATGATTAATTTTGATATATTAATACAAATCATCAATATTAAAAATAAAAATAATTATTTGTTTCAGATACAGAACATGGCAAAACAAATATAAAATCCCAATACTTCAGAAGTAGAAGAAGGGTCAGGAACTCAAGGGTAGCCTTGGCTACATGACCAATTCAAGCCAGTTTGTTGTACAAGAGATCTTGTTTCTAAATAAATAAATAAATAAATAGATAGATAGATAGATAAATAAATAAAGTTAAAATGTTTAAATAAGTAAGGTTAAAATTTTTACCAAAAGCAAGGAATTTTCTGAACTTGATAAAGGACATACAAAGTTTTATAGAAGACATCACTATTTTTAATGCAATGAGGATGGCCTTTAGTGGGAGGTAAGAAATGCCATGAGTGTCTCTGGGGGCTGGAGAAATGACTCAGATACAGTGATGTGCTGTGCTCCCAGATGTCTAGTGTTCAATTTCCATCACCCACATTTGTGTGGGTCACAATCACTTGTGACTCCAACTCCAAAGGCTCCAATGCCATCTTCTTCTGTTGGCATTGTGCTGCTGTGCACATACCCATGTAACTGGCACACACAAGTACACACAATTAAAAATAATAAAGACAAATCCTGAAAAAAAGGATGACTTCAACAAATCTTTTAAGTTATAGTGTAATGAATATTCTTTCCAGTGAAATAAAAAAATTAAAAATGTATAAAGGTTAAAAAGGAAAAAATCCTGTTTCCTTAATTATAGATTACATGATCACATGTATGAAATGTTCACATCAATATACAAAGTGTAGGATTTAAAAGTGAATTTATCTGTATTGCTATATATATGGAAGATACAAAAATTTAAGTTTATATACAAAAGCAATAAATAATAGTTTTGAAAAAACTTTATAATACCATTAGTAAGCATTAGACACTTATATAAAATAACAGCAAAAACAAAACTTATACACAAGCAATTATTAAAATGGAGAGTGTATAAAATTTAGTTTCTAAAACCAAAGAAGGCTTAGAAAAAATAGAGAAACATATCATGTTCATAGTGACTTATAGACACATTTCCAGTCACCTGTTCAGTATCACTATTTGGTTCTCTAACAGAAATCTCTATTACATATTACTCATGTTTTTTACATATAGCTGCCTCTCTGAAAATCTTCAATATTTAAAAGATGCAACTTCCTAACTCCAGTTATGAAGACCACAAATATCGATGACATCATATTGGAATTATTTTTAGTCAATGTCTTATATACTTCTTTTATAATTTTTTTTTTTTTTGCTTAGCCAGGCATAGTGGCAAATGCCTTTCATCCCAGCACTGAGGATGAGGAGGTAGAAACAAGTAGATACCTGTGATTTTAAGGCCAGCCTTGTCTACAAAGCAAGTTCCAAGATAGTCAGTGCTATATAGTGAAACCCTGTCTCAAAAAAAAATATTTTTATGTGTGTTAGTATTTGTTTGCATATATGAATTTGCATGCAGTGCTGGAGGAGGCCAGAGAAGTCATGTGATCTTATGGGACTGTGCAGAAGGTTGTGATTCATATGACATGGAAACTGAACCAGGGTCCTCTGCAAGAGCAGTAAGTGCTCTTAACTGTAGTCCATTCTCCAGCCCCCTGGTTATTATCTATGAGAAAATACTATAGGTTGCACCATGAAAGCACACTCAGCCCTCTAGTAAAACCCTGGGATAAATCACCATTATTTATTGCTCTAATCTTAAGAAAATTCCACCGTAGGCCAATGACCCCATTGATTTTGCTTCCTACCCCCTCACAGTGTTCACTGATGTTTTATAAGCCATAATCTGGTATATGATATATACCCAGTAATTAATAAATTTGTAAGGCTAAAGTGACAGAAAAAGAGCAGTGTATAAGAAAAATAATTTATTTTTAAAAATTATATCTAAAATGCTAAGATGTTCAACTGTAGGGATATAGCAATTAGGAGCTCAATAAGAGTCTACGTTTCAAATAAAACTGGATACTTATGAATTATTTGATGTATGGAAAAATATTAAATGGCTGGAATAACCTAGGGGTTGAATATAAGCAGAAAAATTGAAGAGAAAATGGCAAAAAATTTAAAAGATAGCTTCAAACTAAACTTCAGATGCTTTAAAGTTTCGTTTTTCTTTTTCAGTTTTGTGATACAATAAATACACAAGGATTTGATCAGAACCTCAATAAGCTTTGTGTGAATGTTTGTGTGTTCTTTTGGTGACTCTCTAAGAAATAAGTCATTAAAACTAAAAAGGAAAAGTACGTAAGATAGCTGAAACAGGTGAATCCGATTAAGATTGGTAAAGAAATTCAATTTGCATGCTGTTCTTTAGAACAAATGGTAACCAAAAGGAACTCTTATCTATACTAGTAAATTACTGTCCTCTTTGTGAGCGGATGATATGATATCAACCTGTTACAGAAGCCTGGCGGAGCATTTCGGATGGCTCTGGTAACAGAAGCAGACAGGATGGCTCTGCTGTCCACCCCTGACTGGGAAATGCTCCCTCCACACCTGCCTTCCTCTCTTGTGAGCATCTCTGGTTCGCTCACACTCGAACCTGATCTGGCCTTCTCCTGTACAGCTGTAAAGACCCAAGATAAAAGGCATACTTACTTAAAAGCTAAGTAACTACTAAATTACTACACAGAAAATAAACTTTGAAAGCTTAAAAAAAATACAGTTTTCTTTTTTATTCTGAAAGTTAGACTGTCCCAGCTGTAGGTGAAGGAAGATGTGCAACCAGTTTCTGAAGTGACATCCTTCTCAAGGCTCATCTGGCCCTTTCAAAGTGTTACTATTTATTTTCACCTTTGCCCTTGCTCTTCTAAGTTCTCTTCAGATTTTCTGTTCAGCAGAAAATTAAAGAGGAAAAATTTGTCTTCATTGAGTTTGCTCCTACGGTGCATGCTCTCATGAGACCCACTTCTCCATGGGCCTCTGCTCTGGGCCACATTCACAGATCTTTTTTCCTGGCTAGCAAGGCATCTGGATTTGGTTCATGGAGCTCAAGCCTTGCATGCTCCCGTGACTGCCACATTTCTTATTGGTCGTCTTCAGCATCTGGACATGGTCTCCTTTTCCCAGTCAAAGGGGAACTCTAGAGTGATTTCCAACTCTGAATTTGTTACTTCTTTCCTCAAAGTAAAATTTTTGTCAAGCTGAAGAAACCCCTATATTCTTGGGGTTGCTTGTTGTTGGTTTGTTTGTTCCTGCATAGTAGAAATTACCATGTCAAATGCCAAAAATGTTACCTTCCATCAGTCCTTAAGAGTCACTCTAGGGGCTGGAGAGATGGCTCAGCGGTGAAGAGCACTGACTGTTCTTCCGGAGGACCTGAGTTCGATTCCCAGCATTCTCATGGCCGCTAACAACTGTCTGTAATTCCAAGAGCTGACACCCTTACAGTTATACATGGAGGCAAAACACCAATTCACGTGAAATAAAAATAAATTTTAAAAGAAAAGTCACTCTAATTTCTGCAGACTGACAGTGAGGAATGTACCCTGAATACAGCTGTGATGCAGCCCCTACCAAACATATGGGAGTGGGTATCTTTATGGTTTTTAGATGCATTTTCAACTTTAAGGATATTATTTAACATCCTGATGCAGGTGATAATATAAATGTGTTTTAGAAAATTGAAGCAAAAATAAATGAATGTATCCATTTAATGCTTGACACCCAGCCAAAAATAATTTGAGTTACAATACTATAATTCTCCAGTTTCCTTGATAGATTGAAGCAGAAAACATCTACCAAGTACTGAGAATTAAAAATAAGTTAAACTGGGCACAGTGATTTAAGCTTTTAGTCCCAGTACTCAGAGGTAGAGGGAGGTAGATTTCTGAGTTCAAGGCCAGCCTGGTCTACAAATCGAATTCCAGGACAACCAGGGCTACCCAGAAAATCCCTGTCTCAAAAAAGTAAAAAAAAAACAAAACAAAACAAAAAAAAACCTAAGTTAAATATCTGAGTGAAATTAATGATGAGCAAGGACTTCAACTATTTAAATATTGATTTTTTCACTGCAAAGAAATACTGTTCCTTGCCTTACAAAATTAATTAAGCTCTGTGTTAATTAATCACTATGCCTCTATAATGAGAGGCTGCCAATCACCTTGTCAGATTGTTTACACCTAAAATCTTAGCCTAAAATTTGTCTGGTTAATGATCTAAGTTAAATTTAACCCATGTCTCAGGACATCATTTCAGATCACAGAGATGCTCATGGCTTTAAAATCCCACACAGGCTCCTAGCTTCTCCATTACAAAAAAAAAAAAAAAAAAAAAAAAAAAAAAAAAAAAAAAAAAAAAAAAAAAAAAAAAAGCAAACCAAAGCCCAGGACTGCATTTTTTTTTTATCCTAAGCCCAACTATACTCTGAGAGGATCAAAATGGAGCTAATTTAAAGAGGGTCCGAGTATTCTTTTCCTATCTTACAGAGCAATATATTCATTCAATAAGGAATTTTTTTTTATTGTCAAAAAATAAAGACAACTGAGTGACAGGATTCTTTCAGACCTAAGAGATTTCAAAATGGAGGTAAATGTGTAACAGTCACGTTATAAAATGCTTATATATTTCAAGAACCTGCCCAGCACAAGGTTCAAGGGATTTTCAGTTTGCTAAGTGCCTTGTATTGAATGGACCCGAGGGTCTCTTTAAGTGGTTTGCTGTTTTGGACAGGGAAGTTTCCTTTTCATATTTTCCTGTGCAGTAAGGACTAAGGAGATCTGGGTAAAGCTATGAGTTGGAGCAAAGGAAACTGACTGAATGCAGCACACCTGGGGACTAGCCCAAGCCCACCACTAAAGAAGAACAGGAAGTGTTTACTGACCAGTCTGTAATCAGGACCGGACTTTGGCTTCACCCATCCTTTCCAATGAGGCAGATAATAGCTTGCATAGGGCTGTGGAGTGCACAGAATGTGCATTAGTCTTAATTCAAATATATAACTTCAAAGCATAAAAGAATAAAAGTGATCTCAGTAATATATAGTAATATAAGTACAGGTGAAACTGGTAATTTATATATATGTATATATAGGCAAAATTAAAGTAACGAAATTAATTTCATTTTCTTGTATTACTTTAAGGGAACTTCTAAAATTTAGAAAAGTGTGCATGTGAGTTGTGTTTTGTTTCTGAGACTGCTGCTGTTTTAGAGCCAGCGTCTTACACAAAGATTAACAGAGCTCCAGAGTAGCCCTAGGAAGATCACAAACAGAGGTCCAATGGGCACCTGAACTTGGCGGTGCACAAAGAGAAACCTCCTTTGTTCTTGCTGATTCTAAGTTCCTCCTCATCTCTACAGCGAAGCCCCTCATGGTCAGTATTACTGATGAAGACAGTCAGGGCCTTTTCTTAGAAGTTACCTCTGACGCACTTAACCTGGAGACTTGTTCTCAGATATGGTTCCTTGACCAACAGTGGCAACTGGAAACTACTTGCCAGACTGCAAATGTGTGTGCCTGACTCCAGATTCCCTCCTCAGAATCCCTGAAGGTCAGAGACTTGGCAGCTATATTATTACTCCCCTCCCATTGATTCCAATGAATATGTTTGACAGCCACTCCCTGTGAGTCAAATAAGAAGACTCAGTTATCCTTGGGGCTCCAACGGCAGCATTAACCACTGTTAAAATCAGTTAACATCATTTTTAGTGGTAATTGTGCTCTATACATTTACATCATAAGCCTCCCTGGTCTTCTCAATAAATAAGCAGAGATGTTAAGGTCTCCTCAATTATCATCTACCAGATTCAGCATTATTGCCCTGACTGCTTTGTGCAAAAGGACCACCATTCTAACATCCAGCCAGCTGTTTTACACCAGTACCAGCTCCCCTGAGACAACTACATGTTTGCTTCAGTTCCTAAAGGTCTCATCCAGGAATGTGTGGAATACTTAATGCCAGATTTCTTTCTTTCTTATTCTTTCTTTCCTTCTTTCTTTCTTTCTCTTCACTATTGTGAGCCTGAAAGAACTCTAGAGGAATCTTCCATCATTTTCTCCCATGCCAGAGAAGCCCTTCCTCTGGTGATAGTAGAAGGATTGTTATAACCAGTGCTTTAAGACAAAGGTATCGGGGCTGGAGAGATGGCTCAGTGGTTAAGAGCACCGTCTGCTCTTCCAAAGGACCCGGGTTCAATTTCCAGCACCCACATGACAGCTCACAACTGTCTGTAGTTTCAGTTCCAGGCAAACACCAAGGCAAATAATTAAATAAATAAATAAAAGTGTTTAAAAAAAAAAAAGACAAAGGTATCATTGGTCCAAAGGTATCATTGGTCCAAAGGTATCATTGGTCCAAAGGAATCATTGGTCCAAAGAAGTAGTTGTGATTGGTTCAAAAGTCTGTGTCTGTCCGAGTTGTGCCCTCCCGCACACATGCTACCCTCTGCCTACTGTTGGGTTATTTAGTGGAATTGTACACATCTCTCAGGGAATTGACTGGGCATACTCACCCATGCTGCTACCCCTGATGTTAAAGCAACAGCCCCCCAAACATGTCTACCAAATGGTCTTTTCTTGCTTGCTTTCAGTAGTGCACAATTAGCTGGTTACCCAGGGACAAGAGCAGCAGAGACGGAAGGAATGGTGTCAGCCGAGTGGCAAGGAGACAGCAGCAGAACGGCCCCTGGCACATGGGCAGCATGAACCAAGGGGCCTCAGCAGAGGCAGGTATCCCAAATATTTCCAACAGAGGTGGCTGTTAGAGGAGGCAGGCAGTCAGAGAGCTGTCTGATAGCACAACAGTTCACAGGCAGTTAAGAATATCAGAAATGAGTTGGAGGGGGGTGGACACTGAATGCCAAAGCTGAAGAGTTACGAAAAGTAGTAAAAAGCCAGAGAAGGGGAAACAGTCCTCAGTCTTGAGTTCTAGACAACTGTCAAATCTTAAGAGCCAAGGAGATCAGATTGGGCTCCAAAATGTAAACTCCTATGGGGATCTAGACCCACACAAGAACTCAATACCTATAGGGCTAGGGCTAGGGGTCCTGATACCCATTCCTTGCATGAGGACCGTGACACTGGTATCACCAGTTGCTATTGCATGTTCCTGCCAAACACTGGATTCAGAGCAGCACCTGAAAACCTGCCTCCTGACTAGGAAGCTGTGATTTCTATCCACCAAAGCATAGGAGTGTAGCAGGAAATTAGGAATTATATATGTGAACGATCGCGTCATAGGACTGGAGACGAGCGGGGCGTGGTTAACTGAAAAGGATTTTGGAAGTAGACTTTTGAGAGAGAGGACTAAGACAAAAAGTCGTCATTTTTTTGTGAGAGTTTTTTGACTGAGTGAGAGAAAGAAAAGGGAACAGATAACAGATAGGAGATCATTATACTTACAAACAACTATTAACCAAAAAATAAATAAAAAATAAATTGACATAATACAAATGTTTATATATTAATACAAATAAAATATCAATCTATATATTTGATTTAAATAATATATATATTGATACAAAATTAAACATAATACAAATGTTTATATATTGACACAAACAAAAAATTAATCTATATGTCTAATTAAGATAATATATATTAATACAAAATTAAATATATAATTGCCCTATTTTACACGTGTCTACCTCTGTCTAAAATATTTTACACATTAATATATATTAAATACATTGTCATTTCCATAATACAATTTCTACCTCTAATTATTTATAATAGTCATAACATTTATTATACTATACACACAAATTATTTTATATAAATCT